>VDFB02081692.1:0-34058 GCA_007258455.2 Sequoia sempervirens
TCTTGATATTTTTGTGGTGGGAAGATTGAATCCTCCATCATCGAGTGCCTCATAGAGGTTTTCACCCTCATATGCACCCTTTGATTTTATCTTTTCTAGATCTAATAAAGCCACTTTGTGGTTTTCCTTAGAGGACCTTCTTTTGATTTTTAAATTTTTTGGTTTATTTTTGTGATTGGAGAACACAATCTCCCTCCCCAAAATATTCTCTTTGATCTAGTTCCATTACAAAACCTTCTTTATGATCTCCTTGGGGTATATTTGTTCGAAGTCCCATGAACTCCACAAAAGCTTCATCATTCTGGAATGTGTCCAAAATCAACGTATGATGTTGTTGGTCCCAACCTATCAATTGTGGATAATGAACGGATATTTTTTCATGGGTATCTATAAAGCTTATGGAAGTTGTAACTAGGTTAGGGACATTGGTCTTTTGAAGGCTCCATAATGTATCTAAGTTGTATTCACTAGAGTTGTAGGAATCCCACTTGTATTCATTGGAATCTATCTCGATATGGTCATCATCAGATGCAAAGTCGATAGTGATGGTATTGAAGTTGAGGTTTCAAAACATGTATTGGATATACATGCATTCGTCCAAACATTCACAAGTATCTGATGCCTCATCAGTGGTAGAAGTAGCTCCTTCCTCATAAGAGGCACTTTCAGTAGTTGGGGTAATCACGTTAGATGAACCATAATCCAATCCAAGATTCTTCAGATGCTTTTCTATAATGATTGGTTCTCTTCTACCTTGTCCATGTAAACCAAGGCCACCTTGTCTAGTGAATCCCATGTTTTTCACTAGTTGATACCCTTCACTATTCTCATCAATAGGAAGGCAAGGTAGTGGTTGTTCTCACCCTTCTTCCTTGTAGATCCATGAAGATAGATCCTTTTCACATACTTCCTCATCTTTAAAGTCTCCTCACTTGGTAAAAATAGTGGGTTTAACTACCATTGTAACTATTTAAACATGTCTAATCTCTTTCGGTCCTCGATAAGTTTTAGGTGTTGGGGGAAGCATTCCAATAAAAAAAGATTGGTTGAAGTGGTATTCCCCATAACCTTTGTCAAGTACTTGGATCTTGGTATCAAATTTGGGTATTTCAGTTGAAGACGGTGTAGTGGAGGATGAAGGTAGTGATGCAGGGTCAATGTATGAAAAGGAGTGGAAGGATATATCATTGCTAGGTATTTGAAGAATCTTTTTATATTTCTCTTCCAACTTTTCACAATAATGAAATGACTCGGGGTTAGCATATATGGTAACTTATTGTGTATTTGAAGAATATTTTTATATTTCTCTTCCAACTTGGCACAATAATGAAAGGGTTTAGGGTTAGCATATATGGTAACTTATTGTCATAAGGAAACTTTAGGCATTGATGAAATGTAAATGGGACTTCTTTCAAAGTGTGGATCCATGGTCAACCCAAAAGAAGGTTGTATGGAAGCTTGAGATCCAATACTTGACATGTAGTTCCTATTATTTCACTCCATGTCATCATAAGCTTTGATTTTGATGCTTTTGTTCTTATCTATCACATCATTAGAGCATCCTAGTTATTTCACAAATTTGAAGGTACAAATGTTGAGACTTGCACCATTATCTATGAGTACCCTTTTGACTTTATGTTTGTGTACATTAAATTCTAAATAAAGAGCTTGATTGTGGAAAGATTTTTGCGGAAGGTCTTTCTTAGAAAAGACTAAATGATGGTAGATGTGATATGTCCAACCATGGATTGAAACTGAATAGCATTAAGGATGTTTGGGATTGAAATTTCGACAAGAGATTTCTCCAATATTTCCTTATGTGTTGGCGACAATTTTAAGAGCTCAAGGATGAAGATTAAGGTGGGAGTTTTCTTAAGTTGGTCCACAATGTTATAGTCACTTGATGGCTTACTTGTGGCCTTTACTTGGGTTGGTGCTCCTTGGGTGGTTACTCTTCCCCTTCAGGTAGCCACATTACATTCAAGATCTCTTCCCTATATGGTTAACATACGAATGGTATGATTATCACAAGATATATTTCCTAGAATGGTATCCTCGCCATAAGAGAAGGCGGGCTTATGGTAATCTTGTTCCTTTCCGTTTTTGTTTTCCCTAGAATGGTTAGGGATTGGATTCTTGTAGATCTTTAGGTCTTTATTTATAGGACAAGGTTCAATGTCCACTTCTCCCTTTTCTATCAAGTCTTGTACAATGTTTTTAAGTCTCATGCAATTATTGGTGGTATGAACCTTGATTTTGTGAAATTCACATTTGTCATTCTCATTATACCAAGGGGGTTTGAATTTGGGTTCGTCATAATTTTCTCCATCATTTATCATGATGAGGTTCTTTTGGACTAGTTTGTGCATAATGACCTCAAGGGATTCTTCCAAGGGAGTAAATTTTCTTCATAGTTGATCATATTTCTAAGGTGGTCTCCTTTCGTTATCCTATCCTTCATTCTGTTGTTGGTTGTTAGGTTGATTGTTATATGGATAACTGAGTTGATTGTTCTATTGATAGTTGGGTTGGTTGTTCTATGGGCTATTTGAAGCATAACCATGCTACATGATGTTTGAATATGATTTGTGGCATACTGGAAGTTTTCACATTGCGTACAACTTTAGTATCAACTACTCCATCATTGCTAACATTCTTGTTTTTCGCCCATATTTTGGGTTTGTTTTTTGATGTAGAAGGTTGATCCTTAGGGTTGTATAGTTTGATTGTTCCTCTTGCAATGAGGGATCTTTCAACAATTATACCCTTCTCAATATTTTCCTCAAAATTGCTTGGGCATAATACTATGAGGTTGTAACTGATATCTGCATGTACGTTGGAGATAAAGACATCGACAAGTTGTTTCTTTGGAACAAGCCACTTAATTTTACTCACTTTGTGTCTCCATATTTGGAGGTATGAGGAAAATTCTTCCCCTTGAATTTGCTTGATTTTATCAAGATCTGTGATTGTTATGTCATGTTTGATGTTGTATGAGAAATGGTTTACAAACTTATCCGACAATTCATAAAATGTTCTGATACCTGGTGGTAAATGAGAGAACAAGTCTATAGCGCACCCACTGAGACTCTGTGGAAAAAGTATCATCAAGTAGGTGTCATTTCATTGTAGTTCCATGCAATATATTTAAAATTCACGTACAGCTCAATTGGATCTCCTTGCCCCCTATACTTGTCAAATTTTGGTATTTCAAAGCCTTTGGGAAAAGGTACCATGGATAAATATTGATCAAATAGATATGGAAAAATGTCTTGGAGAGCATAACTCTTCTTTGACTTTCCAATTTTTATATCTGATACCCTTTGATTGAGTGTTTGAAGTTGCATATTTATGTCATTGGTTGGTGCACTTGCTTGTGGATTTTGTATATTGTAGCCCTATTGTCCCATGATATTTTATGGACCATGTTGCACATAAGGTATGTTGGGTCCTTTTTGGGAGTTGTACACATGTTGATTTTGTTGTGTACCTTGGTATTGATTTTGGAGTATCCCATGATATTGATTTTGTAAACGTCCTTGGTATTGACTCTGAGGGATATTTTTTTGTGGAGTTTGGGATGTGCTTTGATAGTTCGTTTGTGGTACACCATGTTGTTGTGGGTTCTTTTGAAGGTTTCCTTGGTAGTTCATTGATGGAACACCTTGTTGTTACAAATGTTGTTGAAGGCTACCTGGATGTTTTGTTAATGATATACCTTTTTTTGTGAATGTTGTTGAAGGTTACCTTGGTAGTTCGTTGATGGCACACCTTGCTATTGTGAATGTTGTTGAAGGTTGTCTTGGTAGTTTTTTGAAGGCACACCTTGTTGTTGTGAATATTGTTGAAGGCTACCTTGATGTTGTGTTGATGGTATACCTTGTTTTTGTGGACTGTTTTGAAGGGTACCTTAGTATTGCATTGATGGTACACCTTGTTGTTGTGAGTGTTGTTGAAGGGTACCTAGGTATTGCATTGATGGTACACCTTGTTGTGGTTGATTTTGAAGATTACCTAGGTATTGTGTTGATGGGACACCTTGTTATGATTTATTTTGAAGGTTACCTTGGTATTGCATTGATGGTACACCTTGTTGTGGTTGATTTTGAAGATTACCTAGGTATTGTGTTGATGGGACACCTTGTTGTGATTGATTTTGAAGGTTACCTAGGTATTGCATTGATGGTACACCTTGTTGTGGTTTATTTTGAAGGTTACCTAGGTAGTGTGTTGATGGTACACCTTGTTGTGTAGTTTGTGATAATTGTTGTTGATGATATTGTAAGTTGTTGGAAGGGTCAATGTATGAAGTGAATTTGTGGAATGCATTGCTCTTGTGATGGGTTACCACCTTTTTGGCCTATTGGAATGTTTCCCATGTTTTGCATCATGTTATATTGTGGCATGTTTTGGGTTGCATTTCCTTGATATTGTTGTGCCACAAATGCTTGTTCAATTTGGGATGGTGGTCTAAACAATGGGTTATCCATGGGTTGCATTTGATCATTGTTTTGTGAAAACAATGGTTGTATGTTGGGATTCATGGTTGGTTTATGAATTTTTCTAACCACTATTTGATCTCCTAGTGGAATAAGTTTTGGATCTTTTAGGATGTCCATGTTGAAGTCAATGGGCAATTTTGCACCACTTTTTGCTAATGTGAGGAAATATGAGTTTGCATTCTTCCCAAGCATCTTTCCATAAGCTTTTGCATCTTAGGATGTTGGGAATATTCTAATAGTTTCTCATTAGTAAGTTCCTCATCACTACCATATTCTTGTATGATTATGTCACTGGAATGTGGAAGTTTATTTTGACAATCAATCATGTTTTGGTGTCCAAGGAGTACTTCCTCATCACTTGGCGGCTGGTTTTGTGTTGCTTTAAATGAGGATTCTTTTTGAATATTTGTAAGGTCACTTGGTTTATAACCCCATGGGTTGGTTTCCTCATTGGTGGTGTTTTTTTTTTGGTGCAATTGAGATACTCTTGTTGGCTTCCATCTTTTTTCTATGTTGAGAGATCTCATGTTTGTCATAAAAAATTCCAAGACCTTGGGAAATTTGGTGGTCACTAAATATGGGATGGAATGATGTTTTGTTTTTGGTATTTTCTATTTAAAAGGTGTTTTTAAGATAGAATTTATCTATTTCCACATAGGAGACACCACACTAGCTGATAAGATTATTATTAGAATACGAAATTTATCAAAATACTAATAATTTCCAATTGCTCAACTTCAACTCATGTGAAATTTGGTTGTATAATAGGTGTAGGAAGATCTAGTTGTTGAGCAAGAGTAGTAGGACGGAAAATGGTCATGAAGTCTAAGCTTTTTTTCTTGATGTTTGATCTTTTTCTATTTTACAATAATGATGAATGATGGTTATGCAAAAGAAAACCTTTTGGACAAAGGTGTTGATGTTTTTCTATGGTTTTTTTGATACTCAAGACCCTAAAGTATGAGTGATGTTTTGGTGCATGTTTTGGAGGTGATGCTAATTTTGGGATTTCAAAGTGTACAAAACTTGGATTGATATTTTACTTAATTTTTCTAGAGGATATGTTTGAAGATCTACTTGAACTAGCCTTGAGGTGCAAGAAAATTTTAATATCTTATAAATCGAGAGCATAGGAATAATCCAAGTTGTGTTTTGGTTTTGAATCCTAAAACTAGGTTGATGTGTTTGATTTTAGCAAATGGATATAGAATGATGGAGATACAATGTTTTTTGGAGGTCTAACTATTTTTTTCTCAAAAGATAAAGGATTAACCAATTTTGAATCAATTTCTGATTTACACTAGAAAATAGGGAAATAGCGTAAATCCTTTAGGTCAATAGCAACTAGTTTTTTTAGCAATTTAGCGGTCAAGTTTTAGCAAAAGCGAGTCTATTTGGTAAAAAAATAGAGATAACGATAGAGATATTTTTGAGCAATATATAGTGACCAAGTTCAAGTCAACAATGGTAGTTTTCAAATCAATAGTGGAAATGTTTGCAATAGAAACTCTGTTTATGTCAAAAGCATTCCTGTTTTTCAAAAGTGACCTTCTTTTGTTAGTGACTGTCATAAACAAAAACAACAAAAGCGATTGTTCTGAGCAATAGCACACAATTTTTAGGTCAATAGTGGTAAAAACAACAACAATAGTGACTATGTTTAGGTTTGTTTCTAGTTTTTCATTTTGACAGTAGTTTGGATAAGTTTTACAATTTTGATGTCTTGGTTTGATCTAATTTGTTTTGAGAATTGGCAAGTGATACAACACAACAATAAATTTTTTGACTCTAAATGTCTATAGCTTAAGCAAGTTTCTTTCCACAAAGCTCAAAGTTTGTGAAAGTAAAAATACTAAAACCATAGTTCCCAATATTGACTTTGGCCTAAATATGAATTGAAATGTAAGCCTAAATATTCAAAAACCTTTAGAGATATTTGTTTTAGATATCTTTTAAGGAGTGCAAATATAAGGCTCTTTCCAAAGATATTCACACTAAGTCCAAAGGGTTGAAAATTTTGATAACCAAGTTCAATGTTTGTTTTGTTGTGTTCTTTTTAAATCAAGCAAAGTGTTTTATGTCCAAAGTAACATAGATTTTTGGCAAGTTCATAGAAGACATTATTACAACCTAGAGATAGGCACGTTCTTTTAGGTGGGCTTACCTCATGCCCCAAAGGGATGATTTTACATACAACTTATGGAGAGTGTTATGTCTCAACCATAAATTAGACTTGGTAAGTAACTTCTTAGAAGTAAATTCCAATGGACCACTTTCAAATAATGTTTTTGAAATAAGGGTGGCCTCTACTACAAGGTTCTTAGTCACTACTCAGGGGATCCAATGCCTAGCTAACATCCAAAAAGCTACTAAAAACTTTAACCACTCCTACTAGGGGCTCTATATACCTGAAGGTACCTCCCCATTCTGAATGGCACTATCAACCAAGTAATCACCGATTTGGTTTTGGCATTTAGCCATGACCTAATTTATATAATGACCTGAGGGAAAAACCACTTCGATTCACCTTGATTTCTCCAGCGTGGGATCTATGTCTCCAAGGAAAGCCCGATCTAAAGGTGATGCTTTGAAATAAAACAAATGTGAAACCCAAAGTTCTTTTCAACACCCAAGATCATCAAAAGATGTGAGCGGAGAGGATACACACTTGGTTTTTCAAGCACAAAAAAAATGACATACAATCCATATAAATTTGATTTTTAATCCCAAAATTTTAAGTGTGAAGACATCAATTCATTTTCTATGTGCACCAAATTAAAAAGAGTTTGAGATTTTAGTCTAAAAATATAGCAATGTGCAAACAAAAATGGATTTCTTCAATTTTAAGCACCAATTTTGAGTGTTTCTAATGGCCTCATTTGTAAGGGGGGAATGAAGCATATGAAAAATAAATGAATTAAAATAATTCAAACAAGATTAAGAATCCCTAAAACCATTACTCGTGAAATGAAGCTCTAAACTAATGAAATCAAATAATAAAATCCTAATATAACACAATGAATTCAAAACTAAAAAGCATATACTATCCCATGTCGAAGTTGTATTTATATTTTATGTTGAATTGCATTTTTGTATCAATGTAAAGCCTCCATTATGTGTTGCAAAAGCTTCAATATGTGTGTAATGTCGAACTAGAATGTGATGATAACTCATAATGTGATCTAGAGGTAATTGCATAGCACTTCGTTATTTAAATTCTAGATGATTTGTGAGAGGGTTGAAGAGTGATTTATAGATTTTACGTTTCAAGATGAACGATCAAGATTTCATAGTAAAAGATCGTGATCAATGGTTCAAAATTGTTGAGAGGAATTAGATTGGAAAAATCAATGGTTTTCTATTTTATAATCAGTGTGATTGATGAAATCAAGTTGAGTATTGAGTGGAATTAAGGAAATAGATTGAGAGGTTAGTGGGATTGAAGAAATAGATTGAGAGGTTAGTGGGATTGAAGAATAGATGAATCAGTTAGCCAATCAGGGTGAGCAATCGTTGGTCATGATTTTATCAATCACAAAAGTGGTGAAGATAATTAATTAATTGAATTAATTAATTAGTATTTTTGAGTTGAATGTGCAAATCATGTTTGACTTTAACAAATAAAGTTATATTTGTTTGTTGACTATGTTTGAATGATGTTGAATAATTAATTTAATTATTCTGATTTGGAAAGGGGAAAGTGAATTAATTAAACTATTAAGTAATAATAATTTAATTGTTTTAGGAGAATAGGGTTTATTAGTGGCATAATTGAATAATTTTTTTTATTTAATTAATCAAGAGGAATAAAGTTACATAAATGATGAAATAGTGAATTAATTAAATAATTTAAGATTATTCAATTAATATAGGAAATTAGGGTTTAATGTAAATGATGTGAAATGTGATGATATTAAATGATAATGATGCCGATGATGAAAAAATGTCATTCAAGATGTGCGATAAGCATTAAGTCATTTTTACATGTCTACACATGTTTTTCAAAAAAGTTGTTTTTTTTTTTAAAGATAAGAAAATATCTATTTTACAATTTACAATTTGTAAACAAAATATCTATACATGGAAAAACACCATGTGCTTTTAGACCTTCATTTTTATCTAAACAATGTTAGTTTTTCTAATTAAAAAAGATAGCTTTCATAACTACAATCATAAACAAAATGGGCATGTTTAAGTTGCAAAACACACCATGTGTTTACTTAATTTGTATTTTTTATTTGATGAGAAATCAATTAAGCATGCATCAAATTTAGAATCTATTAAATAAGGAAAACAATAAGAAAAAAATTATCTTTACATTAACTTCTTAATAAAAACTTTGGAAATTTATTAAAAAAATAAAGTCAACAATTCATAATTTAAGAATTTAAGAATCTAAAATATAATTTTTGCAAGTTGAACAACATGGTATTTTTTTTTTTTTGTTTTACACCAAAACTTCCAAGGAAAAAGATGGGAGCGTCGTCGAGTGGTGTGGTTATAGGTAAGGTTTTTTCAAATTTGGTTAAGGCGGGAAGCCCTGCTCCAAGGGCTGGCGTTAATGGCGGAGGTCAAGCTGACATTGGGGAGCAGGCTAACAGTGGGTCTTTGGAAGGGATATCAAGTGGGTCCTTGCTGTGTGATGTTGTTTTACCTTCCTCTGACGGTTTGGATCAAGATGGTACTGCTTCTGGCAAGGTGGGCTTTATGGATGTGGCTCCCAAGGTACCTGTCACTTCAGAAGGTGCCCTCCCTGAAGCCTCTAAAGTTGTCTTGTCTTTTGTGGATGGAAATTCGTGGTCCTCTCTTCTTGGTGCAAAACTTAAGGAGAAAAGTTCTCCTCCTATGGACTTCTTTTCTAACCTAGAAAAGGGAGAGTATTCAGTCTCGGTGCTTGATTGCATTATTGATAATGGTCTACTCTCCATGGAGCAAGCATTGGTGGGAAAGTTTCTAGGTCCGCAGCCTAGTATTGAATTAATGAGGATGCTTGCGAAAAAACTGTTGGTTTTTGAAAGGACAGGTGGAGATTGCAGCTCTTACAAAGGGTTTTTTATCCTTTTCTTTTTCCTGTGAGGAGGATTTTTTGAGGGTTCTAGTGGGAGGGTCATGGATCATTGGGAAGTCAACTTTGGTGTTGAGAAAATGGGAAGCTAGTTTCTCCCCTAGTTCTTGCTCTTTCGATTCTGCCCCTGTCTCAGTGCGGTTACCAAGGCTTCCTCTAGAGTTCTGGGATGAGCAGGTTTTTAAGGGTATAGCCTCTACTTTTGGTCATTTTCTTTTGATTAATAGTTTGACTACCTCAAGGAGGAGGTTGGTTTATGCAAGGCTTTGTGTGATCCTAGACCAAGCTACAGATCTTTCGTCAAAAATCAATATTAATTCTAATCTTGGTGTTTGGGAGAAGGATGTGGAGTTTGAATCTATCCCCTTTGCTTGTTTCCATTGCAAAAAGGTGGGGCACTGGGAAAATAATTTTTTGTTGAAGTCAGCACCTCCTCCTAAGAAGAATCTGGGTCAGCCCAAGGAGTCAAAAATTTGGAAGGAAGTTGGTCAGCGTGATAATGCTAGTAATGTTAAAGGTTTTGAGGATCCGGTTGTGGTTAGTGTGGTTCCGAAGGACCTTTCTGATTTAGTCAAGGAAGCTCCTATAGAGGATGAATGGAGAAAGGATGAGTGTTTGTCTAATTTTTTTTGGCTTTGTTGGAAAATGAGGGTGGTGATTCTTTGGCTTTGGTGGTTGTTGAGCCAGAAAAGGTGACTCCTCTTAAGATGCTATCTGAGGGGCTTTTGCTCTCTTCTAAGGATGATGTTTCATTTTATCCCTTTCTAGAGGAGGAGGACAAGAGAGAGGTTGTTCCCTTTGTTGAACCTTTGGTGAAATCAGTAGCCGAGAAATTAGTGCTCACCTCTTCTGTCATGTTTTTTTTTCTGATGCTCTTCAGAATGAGGAGCCCTGGACTATTGTTCAATCAGCTAAGGATAACAACAAGAAAAATACTATTCCTTCTGGTCTAGGGATGACTACTAGAAACCATTTAAAGTTGGATTGTGGTTTGGAACCAAGGGGTCGAGGGAGGCCCTCTACGCAGAAGATCGGGGAGAGGGTTAGCAAGTGTGATATTGTTGATGGGTCACAAATTACTCTGCTTGAGATGGGCCTAAACGGTCCCTCACAAAATCTCTTATGAAGATTATTTCATGGAATATTAGAGGATTGAATAATCCTCATAAACAGGATCTTTTGGCTAATATGGTTAGAGATCATAGGCCTGATATTATCTTGATTCAGGAAACTAAGATGAGTGTTGAGAAAGTGATGAAGATTAAGAACCGGTTCTTTAAAGATTGTGGCTGTCAAGTTGTTGACTCGGATGGAGCATTTGGTGGTGTGGCCTCCTTTTGGAACCCTAAAGTTGTGTCAGGGTCTGAGTTGTTAGCTTTTGATAATCATGTGGCTACCTCTTTTGTGTGTTTGAGGGACAAGTTTTCTTGGGTGTTGTCCAATATTTATGCTCCTAATAATAAAAGCTCTCATAAGCGTTTTTGGGATAGATTGCATTCCTTTAAGGCTCAATTCTCTTTACTTAATTGGCGAGTGATGGGGGACTTTAATACCCCATTGAATGAGACTGATAAAAAAGGGGGTGCTCAGATTGATGATGAAAGCAGACACGACCTTATGAATTTCATTAATGATAATCTTTTTCTTGGTTTGGATTTGGGGGATGCTGCTTTTACTTGGTCTAATAGGCATGCTAGGAATGCTCTAATACAGGTTAAATTGGATAGGGAATTGATAGATCTCCAGACTAGTTGCATTCATATGCGTGTTCCTTGTCAGCTCTTGTGAGGGTTGGCTCAGATCACTTCCCTATTTCTTTGATTGTTGAACCTTTTGGCCATAAGAAGGCTTTCCCTTTTAGATTTGAGAAGATGTGGATTGGCCATCCCGATCTTCGTCTCAAAATTGCTCAGTTGTGGAGTATTCAAGTTGACGGTTTGGCCATGTCTAAAGTTGCTAAGAAATTGGCTTCGGTTAAGCATAATTTGATTCAATGGAATATGGATTCTTTTGGAAACATTTTTGAGAAGTCGTTTGTGAAGTCTAAATTGGAAACTGTGCAAATGAATATGCAGGTTTCTGGTTTTGATTCTATGTTACTTCAAGAGGAGAGTATGTTGTTATCTAAACTACATAATATTGTGGCTAGAGAGGAGGAATTTTGGAAGCAGAGATTGCGTGCTATTTGGCTTTGTAGTGGTGATAAAAACACTCAATTTTTCCACCTCATGACTCTTAAACACAAATCATCTAATAGAATTTCTAAAGTGGTGGTGGATAATGTTTCTCTTTAGGATGATGGTGAGATTAGATCGGTAGCTCAGTCTTTCTTTGAGTCTCTTCTTTTTGAAGAAGGCATATTGGATCCTATATGTCAAGATGGTTTCTTAATGTTATTCCTAGTTTGATTTCAAAGGAGGACAATTATTTTCTATCTGCTATCCCGTCGGAGGAAGAAATAAGAAGGGTTATGTTTTCTTTTGAGGGAAATAAGTCCCTAGAGCCGGATGGTTTTCCTTTCTTGTTCTTTCATAGTTTCTGGGACATTATCTCTAAGGATGTTATCAATGCCACTAAGGAATTTTTTGGGAGTAGACAATTGTTGAAGGAGTTGAATTCCACTTTTATTGTTTTATTTCCTAAGAAGCTGGGGGTTGATAAATTTGGTGATTTCAGGCCTATTAGTCTGTGCAACTCCATTTATATGATTTTTTCAAAGGTTCTTGCTTCAAGATTGCAAAGGGTTTTATCTAAGATTATCTCTCCTCAACAAAATGGGTTCGTGTCGGGAAGGAAAATTCTGGATTTTATCGTCACGGTGCATGAGAACATTCATTCCCTCAAATTCAATAAGAAGCCTGGTCTTATTTTGAAGATTAACTTCGTTAAGGATTATGATCATGTGAATTGGAGGTTCCTTTGCAATATTCTCAGGGCTTTTGGGTTCTCAAAGTGTGTGCTTCAATTAGTGTGGCAGTTGATATCTTCCCCTTCATTTGTGGTGCTTGTTAATGGTTCTCCTTCGACTTTATTTAAGAGCTCTCATGGTTTGTGCCAAGAGGACCCTATTTCCCCCTTTTTATTTATCATTATGGTGGAATATCTGGGTTGGTTTCTTCTCCAGGCTATGGCTAATGTGGCCTTCAAAGGCCTTTTTCCTTCTTCTTGTCAAATTTGCTGCTCTCATCAATAGTTTGTTGATGATACTCTTATTCTTTCCGAGGCATCTGTGGTTGCGGCGAAGTCCATTCGCCTTATTCTTCAAAACTATGAGGTTTCTTCGAGTCAAAAGGTCAGTTTGCCTAAAAGTATTATTTTTTTTCTTAATACCCTAGAGCTTCATCAATTGCAGATTGTTGGGATTCTTGGCTATGGTATTGGTGAACTTCCTTCTTCTTATTTGGGCTTCCTTTATGTTCTAATGGTGTCCCTGACTCCTTTTGGAATGGAATCAATGATAAGTTCAATTTGAAACTTTCTGGTTGGAAGGGAGCCTTGCTAAGTCATGCTGGTAAAATTCAGTTAATTAAGTCTACTCTCCAAAACTTGTCAGTTTATGCTTTGATCTTGTTCTAGATTTCTCAAAGATTTTGGGAAAAATTTGAGGGAATCTAGAAGAGACTCTTATGGTCTGGTGTGAAGGAGAAAAAGAGGCTTCATTTGCTGTCTTGGGATGAAGTTTGTAGACTGATTTCTTAAGGTGGGTTAGGATTGCGGAAGCTGAAGGATTTTAATTCTGCTCTTATGGCTAAACAGTTTTGGAATCTCCTTGTGAGTGACAAAGAATGGGTGTCTATTTTGGAGTCTAATTATTTGAGGGGTGTAGATAAGGTTAGAGATTTGTTCAAGGAGAACTTTTTCCCTTTATAAGGGTTGGTCCTTTGGAACTATATGTGTCGGGTTAGATTGTCTATGGCTGATGGCTTGAGATGGTGTTTGGGTAATGGCAAAAGAATTCTTTTCTGGGATGATTGGTGGTTTGGGCATGGGCCTTTGAAGGATGAACCTTGGATGACTCCTTTCAAGGATTTTTGTGTCAGGGAGTGGGGTGTCTATGTAACTGCTAATTATATTAGGCGGGACAGATGGATTAATCTTGATTTGGTGAATAGGGATTTGAATCCCCTTGTGGAGTTCCTATCCTTGATTCATATTCCTAAGGTTGCTCGTGAGGAATCTATTATTTGGCGTCTCATTTATAATTGGAAGTTCTCAGTTTTTCTATTTTTTCTTACCAAACTCGGTTGGTTAGTCCTCTGCCCTTCTGGGGTAGGGTTTGGAATAAGAAGCTATTGCCCAAAGTTGGTATTTTCTTTTGGTTGTTGTGTCAAGACAAGATTCTTACTTTGAATAATTTGGTTAAGAGGGGCATGGCTTTTCTGAATAGGTTCTTTTTATGTAAAACTAATGCTGAGGATTGTCTCAATTTGTTGACTAGTTGTAGTTTTACGTGGGGAGTCTGGTCACATATTTTTAATATGTGGGACTTGGCCTGGGTGTTTCTGACATCCTTCTCTAAATTATGTTCTCAATGGGTTTCCCCTTCCTCTAACCTGACGCTCTCTTTGTTGTGGTCTCTTATTCTGCCTCATGTTGCTTGGGGCATTTGGAAGGAAAGAAACAATAGGGTTTTCCATCAACAAGAACTGTCTCCTTCCAGATTAGCTTTCAAAATTTGTGATGCCATCAGGGAAATTTTTTTTCTTCTGAATTTTCGTTGATTCTGACCAATAATCTAAAAGTGGTGGTGTCCCCCTTTGATTCTCTTGTGGGGAAAAGATGGAATCTCTCTTGTGACCTCTCCAATCTTGTGAAAAAGTTGAAAGATCCTAGGGAGGGGGTTAGATGGAAGGCTCCTGCTATAGGGTGGTGCAAAGTCAATTTTGATGGAGCGTCTAAAGGAAATCTAGGGCTAGTTGGTTGTGGGGGAGTGTTACATGATGAAAATGGTAGCATTGTTTTTGCTATGGCGCTCCCCTTGGGAATCTAGACAAACTGTTTTGCGGAGGTTGTTGCAGCTTACCATGGCCTTGTTTTAGCCAAGTCACAAGGGTTTTCTAAGATTTGGCTCGAGGGGGACTCTCTTAATGTGATAAATTTTCTTTTAATTAAGTGCCCCCCCTTGTGGTCTATTTCCCATTTTATTAATGATTCTATCACCATTATTAACTCTTTTAAGGAGATCAAAATATCACATGTTTTTTGTGAGGCTAACATGCTGGTGGATGGTGTTGCCAACGTGGGAGTGTTGGAGAGGTCTGAGTTGGATTATTTTGAATTGCTACCTATGAACTTGAAGTGTATTTCTAATAATGACTAGTTGTCTTGTTTATAGGGGTGGTGTCCTTAGGGAAAGCTTTTTCATCATGATTTTGAGTTGGTTTTGGAACTTTGAACCTTTTCCCAATCTGTTTATTCATTTCTTCCTTGGTTTCTGTAGGAGGATGGACTGGAAAATCTTGTAGGGAAGTACGTGGAATGATAAGCCCACATGTATTGTGGGTGTTTGTTGTATCAATTTTAATAGTGCTTGGTTCTTTTTTATGTTACTTTTCTTCTAGGTTTTGACATGTTTTGGGTTGCTACTTGTTACTATGGGTGGAAACCATTGCAGAATTGAGCCGAGTTCCTATGAAGAATTCTAGAAGAATGCTATTATGTGGAAGCATTTAGATTTGGGGCGGGGGTTTCACAATTTATGCAAAAAATTCAAGGCCCGGACCCTAATGCCACCAATTTCTTTGTGAAAGGCTAGAATGCGAGGTCTCTATGGTATGAGGGTGTTGAGTTTCATATTGATGAGGATTTCATTGTGGAGGTAACTGGTCTTTCGGTTACTAGAGGAAGTTTTCCAGAGATAGGGGTGTGGCCAAGAAGGCGTTTGTGAACTTCTTCAAGTATGATGAGAGGAAACAACTTAGGGAAATTGAAGAGGCAATTATGCCAGGAAGTCCTTGAAGCCACTTTGGAGGGACCTCGTGAAGGAAATTATGTACTACTTCACCCTTGAAGGTATATTTTTTGTGGTTTATGCTTATCACTTTGTGCTTTTGAACCATTTTAGGCATAAGGTTTCTATCTCCTTTCCTTTTTATCTATTACTCTCTATGGAGAAGAGTATTGAAGACCAAAGGAAGAACCCTAAGAAGAGGGTTCTTCATGAAGGTCTTATGAGTTTTTTATTTGCTCATATCAAGTTGAAATTGATTCCGATCTCTCCTAAAAATCCTGGCAAAAAGTGGGTTTTAAATGATGGTTATGATACTGGGGATTCTATTGGTGAATGGGTTGGTAGTTCTTAGGAGGATGAGTTAGAATTTGAGGATATGTTTGTTGAGAAAGAAGGATCTGAGGAAGGGGAAGAGTATTTGGAAAAGTGGGGTAAGCGTTTTGAGATAGATGTGGAGTTATGGGAGGCTGTGGCTATTTCTGTCAGAAATTCATCAAAAGGGAAAACCAAAGGCTCGAAGAAAATCAAAGCTTCGACCAAAAGGAAGCTTGTGATTAGTGATGAAGAGAAGGCCTTGAGTGCTAATGTGAATCTTGTGTTGTCAGGTATTGATGGTTTGAAGGGATGTCCTCCTGAGGGTGAAGTGGCTCCTTCGAATTTTGTGGGTGGTCAGAATGCCTTTGTGGTGAACCTTGTTCCTGGTGAGGTTGGTTGTTTAGAGAGTTCCCCTGTGTTAGGGCTCAAGAATCTGGTTTCTATAAGGGAAAGAAGTTGGTTGATACTAGTCCTATCGAAATGCAGGGTATTGAAGTGGTTAATTGCTCTCAAGTTGTTTCTTTGATTGAGAGGGAAGTAAAGAAGGAGCGTTTGGATGTGCTAGTTGATTTGGTTGACTTTCCAAACAAGGAGAGGATCAAAGTGGACGTTGTGGAGGTCAAGGATTCCCCAACTAAAGAAGAGGATGGCCATAATAGGGATTTTGTTGATGCCCCTGATGATTTGAAGAAGAATGAGTAGCCTCCGGTTAACTAGGATGAAATTGATATGAATATGTTTTGCAAGATGGTGGAAGATGGGACTAGAAACTTGCTTTCTTCGGTTAAGCGGTTATTTTTTGAGGTCAAGGAGCTCAATATTTAGAAGAAAAATTGGTAGGACATTTGTGTTGCTATTCTTAGAAGCAACCAAAAAGAGTGTGAAATAAAAGGCAAAGTGAAATCTATGAATATTAAGCTCGATAACCTTTTGATGGATGTTGGTCACTTGGGTGCTACTCACGAGGAAGGGATTTCCTCTTTGGAAGGTATTTTCAATAAAATTTTGGAACACAGAGTTGCTATCCTGGAAGATAAAATTGGTAAGATGTCTAAGGACTTAAAAATAGTGGTCAATATTAGTAATAATTCTTTGAAGACTACTTCAATGGGTCTTTCTGCTCTGAATGAGAAAGCACTGAAGTGGATGGGTAAGCCTCTTGACATGGGTGATATGGAGAATATGATTGAAGAGGTTCATGGCTCTTCTCTGGTGGAGAAAGCAGAGGCATCCACTCCTGTGATGGATAAAGATTTGCAGACTGGTTCGTGCCTTAGGACGAGAAGTAAGACTAAAAAGCGGGTGGTTGTGGTTGTTGAAGAGCTGGAGGATGTTATCAGTATGCATGAGGAGGTCATTAAAGATAACATGGCCTCGACTGATGTCTTAGTTAAGTTGATGTAGCTTGTGTTTCCTTTTTTGGTTCAACAGGTTTGCTGATGTTTTTTGTTGTTGGGTTTGTTGATGGGTTGCTATTGTTTATTCTTTTGTCAGCTTTTTGGTTTTTTGGTCTGTTGGGTTTAGTGCTTTATTTTTTTTGCAGCTTTTCATCTATGTAAAGGGTTTCGGGGTCCCTTCAAAACCTGATTTTCCTTATCAAAAAACATGGTATGTTTTTTAACATATATACGTTCAAAATATTCTTGTAAACAATCTTCATGTTTGAAATTAAGGAATTGTAAAATTTGAAACATAAAAATTATGATTCAACTAAATAAGTAAAAAAATCAAACATAACAAATTGTCTTTGTAAAAATTGATAAATCATAAACAAAATGTATGTATGCTGAAAAATATAAATATTTTTCAACCTATTTTTTTAATGAATGATTAGCTAAACAATCTTCATTTTTAAATCTCAAAATTTTGAATGAACTAAATAGGAAAAAAAAATTGGTTACACAACAAATTATGTTTTGGATAATTGAATGAAAATGGGAGACGAAAAGAGGGTCAAAAGAGAACATTTTTTAAAAATAAATTAAACTTGAATTTAGATGAGTAATTGGAGGTACACACACAACATTTGAAAGTATGACAAAAAAAAAGAATTGTAGTAGTTTTAATCCAGTTTCTAAACTATTAAACTTTTTAAATGATTAAGATTAAGGGGGTCAAATGTTGTGCACACACAAAAGTGTTCTTTTTTTAATAAAATATTACACAATATTTAGTGATAAAATCAACATATATGCATGTGAGGAATATAGAAACATTAGTAAAAGAAAATGAAAATAAATATGCTAATGTATTCTAAGTATAAAAATCTATGTGGATAGAAAGTTAAGAATTTGTGTGATATTTTGATGGTAATTTTGCCAAATATTATTATAAAATAAGTAAATTTGATGACATTAAAGTTAAAAAATACTATTGAAACAAAAAACATGTCAAATGGGGAAAAATAGAAACCCAACCCTTTAGGATCATTAACCAAGACTATTATAAATAAAAATGGACATAATTTTTTTGTTTGTATAAAATGTGCAAGCATGTTATGTAATGCTAGTGCATCATATAACATGCTCATATTTTTATAGTTATTAAATTTGATGCATAATAGGCTAAAGATTCATGAATCCCACAATTTGGTCTCATTGTGACTCCACACATGCTTTCTATGCACCTTTTTTGTAACATTCCATGAGATCTTTTTATTTTATGTGACTACAAATAATTGACAACTTCAAATCATATTGATAATTAGAAGTGAGTCTCCTTCAATCTTGATTTTTCAATAGCCTAGCTTCCACCCATCTTCAAGCCCAAATCTTACTTCAATTATTTCTGCTTCGTTGGTCATGCTTGGTTGAATGGGTTATCTTCTTTTTTTTGTCATTATCGCCCCTATGTGATCTCAAAAAATGCATTCGACACTTGATAGTACCATGTTCTCTTTGGTGCCTCATAAAAATTTAATTTTATCCACCCTTCTTCAAGTGATCATCACATTGTTTTTATCTCGCGAGGATTTAGCCTCAACACTCATTGCCCCATAAATGGGGGTGATGATAAGTATTTAAAGAAAGGTTATGTCTCATTAAGCTATGAAATTTTGAGTAATATTGAATTAAATTTTTATTAAATTTAAATACTTATAAAGAATTATCATTTTTCTTTATACACTAGATATTCAAGTTAACTAAATGAGAAAAGAAAAGAAAAAAATTACTATATTTTTTGCCACACCCCATCATCATTTTGAAAAAAAAAAACAATTAAAATATTATCTAAAATTTATAACAAATTATATCAATCTATTTTAAAAAAAATAAAATATAAAAAATAAACTACACAAGAGTTCCAAATTTTATTGATTTTCATCACTCTATAATTCAAAACTTATGTCACTTTTAGGTGCTCCAAGTTAAAAATTTATATTTGTATTAGCTAGTTTCTTAATAAAAATGGGACATAATTTTGAACTTTCATCTAGAAGAATTGAACCATGTTAGAGAAGATTATGAGACCTTTATATTCTCCAAGACTAGTCATGTGAAGAGAAAAAATAACAATCATAACTATCAGGAAGAGTTGAGTGTCAAGTGTTTACTTATAATAGATGTGAATGAAAATTTTAAAAATACATCATGTTGCTTATGTTGATTTCATTCTTCATAAACATTATGTTCTTAAGATTCTTTTTATGCAAGTAGGCTTGGATTGCCCACAAAGAACTTACAATCACCAATTTTTTTCACAAGTTTCACGACCACCTAAGTATGGTTATAAAACTTATTTGAATGTTGAATGAAATCTTTCATATTTTGGTAATATTACTCAACAATGAACCTGAAACATAGAAAATAGGGTTCATTTATTTGAAATGGGTAAAATGGGGGTGATGAACCTATCTTCCCATTTTCATTAGGAAAAGATATTCCCACAAAGAATTGACTTACAACCCTTAGGTGAGTCAACTCAATGGGGGAATCTACTAGTTTTCTTATGATTGAGGATGGGGGTATTAGCCTAAACAACACTTTTGGGAGAAAAACTAAAAATAGTAAATCAACTCAATCATGTCCATTCAAACTTGAATCATCAATTCAAATCATATTAGAGACAGAAACCACAAAGTTCCGGTAGATCCAGAAATCATAGAGTGATGTGTACCTGTCACCAAAATGTAGTTTCTGAAGGTTGTTTGGGACCCATTCACCTATAGGTGAATGGGTCCTTGCAGGGGTTTTTGAAATCACTTTATGGGTCCTCTACTCATATGTCTACATTCTCGATTCCCCTAGATTCTACTATTGGAAAGTCAAAAATAAATTTGGGATTTGAGTTTACATGGCTTGACAACAAAGGTGACAACAAATGCAACTTTACAAAATTACTCTTTTGAGATCTTCAACTTTTCTTCAACCTATGAACCTACACATACACAAGAGGGGAACATTTTTTTGTTTTTGGAAAATGGGGATTTACATTGGTCAAAACTTGTTTTGGTAATTAAACCTTGAATTGAAAAAGAAACATGAAATGAATGATGAATGAACAATGCTATGTTGCAACTCACCAAACCTTTGAATAGATCTTTGAAGGAATAAAATCTTGATCTTGATCTTGCATGAAATGAATTCAATGGATACAGATGTTGATACTTGAATCTTGACTTAAATGTAGACTTGATCTTTAAAACCTACATCACAATGTTAGCTCCAAAAACATGCATGATTGCAAAAGACTTTGACATGATGCTTGAGATCTTTATTGTTGCAATAAATCACTGATAAATCTACCCTTGAAGGTTCTTGATCATAATATTTTCTATTCTTTTTGCTCACTTGAATTTCTAGGATTTGAATTGATGAAATAACCTTGTATTTATAGGAATGTATCATTAATTTCCTAAAAATTAAACATACAAGGCGACATTAAAATTTGAATTTAGGGAGATTAAAATACCACTAAAAACATATTTTAAATTTGGTTTCAAAGGCCTAGAGAGGACCCATTTTCCCATGGGTGAATGAGTCCCAGGTCCCTATTCCTGGATCACACATTGCTCAAGGTAGGTATTAATTTTTGGCATTAATTATTGTCAGGTTTCTCCTTCAAAAAAATATAATTGAAATGACGAAAAATACAAGATTTCCTAAAATGGAAAGGTAATTCCAAAGGATGAGAACAAACCCTATCTTCCTACTTTGATTAGGAAATGAGATCCCCACAATGAATTGATTAACAAACCTTAGGTGAATCAACCCAAAGTGAAAATCTTCAGATTTCCTTATGATTAAAGGATGGGGGTCAAGGTCAAACACCACTTTGGGGAGAAAAACAAAAAATAGAAAATCAAATCCAAAATGCAAGCTATCACTTGGATTTAGTATATTAAGCTCAATAATGACAAAAACACCTGACTTCCTATAGATCTAAGAAGGGGAGAATACTGTTTACCAATCACCAAAACATTTTTTTGGGAGGCTGTCTGAGAATCATTCACCCATGGACGAATGGGTCTTTGTAGGCCTTTTCAAAATTAATTTTTGGGTCCTTTGCTCCTATGTCTACACTTCTAGATTCTTTGGGTTTCACAGTTAGACAGTCATAAATGAATTCAGGAATTGAGTTTCCATGAGATGACAACAAAGGTGAGAACAAATACAACTTTGCAATTTTACACTTTTGACATCTCCAACTTTTCTTCAAACTATGAACCTGAAAATCTACAAAACATAAAGAGAGGGAAAAATGTTTGTTTTTGGGTGAATGAGGGTTTGCCTTGGTCAAACCCCATTTTTGTAATTAAACCTTGAAATGAAATATTGAAAGTATAGAAGGAATGGAGAATGAACAATACAATGTTGCAATTCAACAAACTCTTGAATGAGCCTTAGGAAATCTAAAATATTGTATGAGATGGCTTCAATGGATGTGGATCTTGATACTTGAATCTTACTTTAAATCTTTGACTTGAATTCTTGGATTAAATCTTGAAACCTACATAACAATGTTAGCTCAAAAAAATGCATGATTGAACATAGCGTTGACATGATGCTTGATATCTTGATTGCTGCAATAAATCCTTGGTAATTATGCTCTTGAATGCTCTTGAAAATAATATTTTCTCTTGTGAAATTTATCTTCAAAACTTCTAGTTGATTTGATAAAATAACCTTGTATTTATAAACATTTATCCTTAATTTCCCAAAAATTAAACATTACAAGCTAACATTTGAAATTTGAATTTAGGATCATAAAAATATCACCAAAACATGATTTAAAAATGGGTTCAAAGGCTTAGGGAGGACGCATTCACCCATGGGCGAATGGGCCCCAAGTCCCCATTCTTGGAACACACATTGCTCAATGTAAAGTGTTATGAATTGACATTAATTATTGTCGGGTTTCCCCTTTAAAAAATGTAATTTATTGGGCTTGTAAATGAATAAAAGGGATAATTAAGGCATAATTAAGCTCATTTAATTTGAGGGGGACCAAATAAGTGATAAAATGTAAAGAGATACATTTTACAACACTAAATTAAGGAATTACTAAGTCCAATTTAACTAGGAGGGCCCAAACAAGTGAGAAAATATAAAGAGATACATTTTTCTACACTACATTTAGCCCCCACTTTAGTGAGAGGATGACCTTGCATCAAATTCTCACTAAAGTAGAAAAATATGTTTTAAGAGGGGTCCAAGTGCACCAATGTTGATAGGATAGGATGACATAGATCAAGGAGGTGGCCAAGCCCCTAGTATCCAAGATCCCATGTCAAACAAACATAAGCATAAAGGGACACACATAGGATGTATGATATGTAGTAGCAAGACAAGATACACAAACATACAATGTTAAAGTTAAAGTGAAGAGAAAAGAAATATGGACTAGAAAGTTGTATTATACCACATCCATCTAACACATAGCTCTACAAGCAAGCAAGTTGTGTTATGCTCAGTGGCCTTTGGAAAAATACGCTCACAAGGGCTGGTGATATCTGTCATCCACTAGGTGAGCCCCCAAAAAGTGGATAAATGAGAAAGTCACGCCTCTATCTAGGCTCTCACCATACAATGAGAAAGTCACACTAGGTCTATAGGCTCCCATTGTAATAACATCCTGATAAATTTGATAAGGCACCACAAAAAATGATCAATATGATTTGCTAAACAAGAAATGTCAAAATTCTAATGCCAAAATTAAATAATGCCAATTTCAATAAAATAACGGTAATGTAAAGGTCACACTTCCTAGGAGATATATGTTATCATCACTAAGAAGGGAACATGCAAACAATGAATGTGGGACAATATGCCCCCCATTTAAAATGTCAACATACTTTCTATGTTGGTATTTTAAGTAGAAAGAGAGAATGAGAGGATCCTTGAAAATAATGTACACCTCAAAAAACTAGTTATCCTTGCCTTCCAATCATAGAGACAAAGACAACCACCAAGAACTATCATGCTACTGCCAAGAGAGATATGGTTGCACTTGATATTGTACCACCATGAATGGAAATGAAAAAGACACATAAAGCTACTAATGCCACATAGTGATGAACAACATGATTAGGATGATTTAAATCAATATCAATTAGAGGAAGTAGGTATATCAACACAAGGAAGAGCACCACAATATTAAATATGTTTAATTTTATCACTTAAAGCCTTACATTCATTATTAGAATGACCATGAACTCTATGATATGCAAAAAATGAACTTTTTTTGTAAAATTTCTTTCATGTTTTTGGAGGAAGAATAATCAAGCGGGATTTGAGAAGCCTCGACAAGATAGTCTCTTGATCAATAGTAGGGGACATTTCTTTTTTCTCATCACAAGATGTCATATACACAGTAGATGATAAGGTCTTAAATGAAGATGGAGATAAAGGTGGTAAACCTATATCTTTCTTGGAAAAGTGCGGTATATATTTCACTTGTTCTCTATCATTTTGCTCTGTCTTTTAATTAAATCCATGTTTAGAAAGGAGTTTGTATCCAAGACCATAACATGCTTCCAACTTAGACGAAGAGGTTTTATGCTTCCAAGAAGGATTGGATTCTTCATGAGAACACAAATCCTTTTTAAGTTTCTTAAAATTACGCATCTTCCTCTCATGAGGGATGGGAGTTGAAGGGCCCCAATCACCACCATGAGGTGGTGTTGTTGATGTAGAACCAAGTTGAGAAAATGAAACACAAGGCTATTTTGATTTAGATTGTGATATTTTATACTCTCCCATAAAGGAGGGTATAAAATCTAATGAACCCCAATAATCACTAAAACATGTGTTTGAAGATGGATCGTTTGTATATGACTCTTTGGATTTTGAGGGTGAGATTTTGGACTCTTCTTTGAAACAAGGTGTAAAATATAACAACCCAAAAACATCACTAAAGAGTTTTGTTCAGGGACAACTTTAAGAAACCCCCCCTTAGTGAAGATGTAAAATCCTAATGAATCTTTCCTTTTATTTGAAAAAAAATATTAATTTTGCCGAGAATCTATGCACATTTTAAAAAATTAGCAAAATCTTAAAGCGAATCTTAATGAATTATTAGTAAAATATCATTAATTAGCGAATCGCGAATAAATATTAAGGTCGTCCGTCGTGGATCTATTTTAGAACACTAGGGATGCGGATACCTGTTTTGGGTACGCTCAGACAGGCCAGAACCAGGACGGCAACTTATAAGGTGGAGGCAGGTCCGCCGGAGATGAGACGTACTTCCCCATTAGATCGAGGACGTGCGCCGCTGTCACGATACCGACTGGTCTTCTCAAAGACGTTTGTTAGGAACCGAAGTGTACTTCCGTTTTGAAATGAATGAAGGTGGTTGCACTGCGTGATTCGGTGGACGGTTTGTGGGTTGATTAGAGCGGATGTCTACATTACACCACAAAATTAGTTAAAGGAGCTAAATTTGTTTTGGGCCACATGATTAAGCCTAATTGTGTGGCCCAAAACAAATTTTCGGCCTCAACAAGCCTTTTAAAAGGCACATGTGTATTAGGTCACGGAATCAACTTGCAGTCATCTGATTAAAAATATAATCGATGATTCGATGATAATAAATAAAATCCCTATTCAAGGCTAAAATATCCCTAAAATTAAATGGTAATTTATTATTGTGGTGATATTGCCCCAAAATTAATGGTAGTAATATAATATTACTAGAAAATATAATTAATATTTGTAATTATAGTATAAACTACTGGCGAATCAGTTCCAATGACACATTTTAAAAAAAATAATGCATAGGTGAATTAATCGAGATGAAATTATTTTTTTATAAAAACTTGGCGATTCAACATCCTTTTTAGCTTGTACTATTCGCCATTTCTGGAGGTCCTGATTTCAATTATTCGCCAATTGGTGAAGATTCACCACTAAATTTTTCCCTAGTTTTGTTGTAGGTGAAAGACAACTAGGATTAACATCAACTTGTATAAGTTCTACTTTAGAAGTTGGAATAAAAGTATTAGGGGAGTTGGAAGTGTTAAGATCATGTTGATCTTATGATTTATAACTCTTCATTCATTTGTTTCAACCATGTATATCTTGTCAATGTATTCAAATTTCATCTCATGGTGAAGAGTAGATGAGACTCTTTTCATAGCATTAATCCATGGTCTCCCTAGGATAAGGTTGTATGAAAGAGGTCTTGGCATGATATGGATAGGGGTAGGCAAGACTACAGGTCCGACCTCAAGGGTAATGTGGTCATTCCTAACAGTTTCATGTTAACATTGTCAAAGCCATGAATATTATCATCATTGAGTTGAATAAGCTTCTTGTCAATGCCAATTTTATCTAGGAGATCAATGCTAAAAACATTAAGACATGCTCCATTGCCTATGAGGGTGCACCTAATTGTTGTTTCATTAATGATCACCCTTATCATTAAGGCCCCATTTTTATTTTGTATATCAAGCGAGGGTAACTCATGTTGAGAGAATGTGATATATGACATTTTCACTCACATACAATAAAAGGAGGTTGCCACATCATTCAATTTCATAGAGAATTGGATAATTATTTTTCTGCAAAACTTCTTGGAGCATCCCATTGTATGTAGGTGATCTTTGAATAACATACCATAAGGATATCTTAGAGGGAGTATTTTTAAGTTTTTCAACAAAATCTTACTCCTTTCCACCATGTAAAGGAAAATGAGGAGCACTAGGGAAAATAGTTTGAGGCAATGGTAATGAAGTGGGAGTGGTTTGAGGTTGCCTATTGTTCCTTGTATTATATGTGTGAGCAATGGTATTGTAACTCGGTTGCTACAAAACATTGTTACTATCAAGTTGCATTGTAAATTTCAAGATATCTCCTAGGGACAATGGTTGCTTTTTAGGTGGTTCTATGATGGGAGGTGACTTAGGAGGCTCACTAGTTAAAGGAGATCCAATTTGTATAGTCATAACCTCAAATAAGTTACCCTATATGACCTTCTAGTGAGGGGGATCTAATGTGAACATAACATATTCATCTATGCCATCCATCTTAGTGTTTCTTGAGAGAAATGTAGCATTAAAAGAGGGACAAACAAAGTTCTGATCACTCAATAATTGGGTTTTCTAACACCAAAATACCTTCATCACAAGTAGGAGAGGCATTGGAAGAAGAGCAACTATGATTATCATGATTGTCTATGTTTGCATCCTCTTGTACCAAAGCTTTAGTGGATGATCTAGGTGAGATGAAGTCCTCAAGGGATTCATCTAACATGTCAAAGTCATCACAACTAAAGGGTTTGAAGGGTATGCTTTCTCCAAGGTTTACCATTTAGTTTTTGTTTGCTTTGTTTGAGGTTTTTGATTTTTGTTTATGTTTTCTAATGATTGCAAAATGTAAATTAATCTATCTAATCTATGAAATGATGCTAAAAGTAAAGGAAAAATACAATAAATTTATGTTTTCTACAATGCTACAAGATCTAATTAAAGAATAAATAACTTGAATTCAAAAACAAAATGTTTTAGGAAACCAATTCTCCGATCTAAAAAACAAAAAAAATGCAAAATAGAGGCTAAAAATCACCCAATAACTTGTCTAAAAGGTTTGTACAGGGACTCATTTTCCCATGGGTGAATGGGTCCTTGCTCAAGGTTTCTAAAATTGAATTTTCCAAGATAGAGTTTATTTTATGCATTTTTTGTTTATGATTACAAACAAGGGCTTTTGTAATAGGTTTTATAGAATAAGGGTGTCTAAATGCAATCTCAAATAGGGTCAAATGATGAACTAAATGACTATTTTTAGAATGCAATTTGAATCTAAATCTAAACTTCGATGATTGAATGATAATCTTGATGCAAGTATGTAATGCAAAATGAATGTAGATCTAATACAAATTTTCAAATTTTCTATGAATTTAAAGGATGCAAATATTTAAAATCAAGTCTAAATGAAATGTTCACTAATGCAAGTTTAAAGAACCCTAAAAGTAATGCAACTAATACAAACATAATGCAACATCAAGTTCATTTCTCAAAAACAAATTAAGGGTTAAGCTATTGTTGACAAATTGGTAGTAGCTCCCTCATCTCACTCCTTTCCTGATCTAGATTTATTCCTGGGTGAAGACCTTTTGCAACTAGCCATTATCACCGGTTTATGTGCCATGATTGTGTTAAGCATTAAACATATTCACATACATGGTAATTCTGAACTTATTATAAATCAAACCATGGGAATGTATCAAGCCAATAAGAATAATTTATCTCAGTATTGTGATTTAGCCTTATCCTTTCTTGATCACTTCTCCTCTTTCACAATCGATAGTGTCCCTAGGAGAGAAAATCGACACGCAGATGTAATGGTGAGTGTTGCCTCCCTTGTGTCTTTGGATAAAGGAATGGAAGAATACCACTTTTTGGTTTACATTATTCACTCTCCTGGTTTCTTAGACCAAATTGAATCCGATGCCATGGTGTGTGCTCACGTGCACAAGTGGAGGAATGGTATTCTAATATCTATAATTATTTGAAGGTTGGGAATTTTCCTGGTGATTTGATGAAGAATGCTCACACTTAGATACAATTTTTTTTAGTATGATACATTATATTGTTAGATGTTCTTTAAATAAAAATTCTTATAATGGTATTCTTCTTTGATCTCTCACTAAAGAGGAAATACGCCTCACCCTTCACGATGCCCATTTGGGCTGTAGGGGTGGAAATTTTGGTGGTAAATCCCTGGTACATAAACTAATCGCATGAGATACTTTTAGAAAAAAATGTTAGAAAGACTGCTTTTCCTTTGTTAAGAAGTGTTTGCAATGTCAACATCATATAAGTAATCTCATTTGTGCTCCTACTCAAGAGCTTCAAAATCAAACCTCTCCTTAGCCATTCACAAAATGTGGGTTAGATATTATTGAAAAAATATCACCTCCTTCTTCTGAAGGACACATTCATCATTACTGCTATAGGTTACTTTATGAAATGGGTCAAAGTTGTTCCACTTTGATCCATGAATGCTAAGACAATTTGTAGCTTTCTTCTAAAAAATATCATTTCTCACTTCAGGTTTCCTTCTACCCTCATTTCTAACAATGGAAATCCATTTGAGAACAAAGAGGTGAAGAAATTCTTGGAGAAGTTTCACATTCAACACCAATTTTCCACACCATACTATCCTTAGTCTAATGGCCAAGCTAAAGAATCTAATAAAACTCTTGAGCTCATTCTCTAGAAAATAGTAAACAAACATGGTATAGACTTGCATACTTAAGTAACATACATCTTGTAGGCCTATCACACAAGTGTTCATATAGTGACTGGCATAACATCATATAACCTCATGTATGGCACCAAGGCTATCATGCCTTTAGAGTTGGAAATTCTTTCCTTGCAAGTGTCCCTTAAAGGGTTAATTGAAAATGATGGTTACCATGCTAATCATTTTCATTAGCTTGAGTTGCTTGATTAGTGTCAATTGCAAGCCTTCGACCACCTTTAAGCTTAATAATGATCACTTTCTAAACATTATAATCAAGGTGTTTTTTCTAAGACGTTCAAGGTAGGTGAACTAGTTCTCTATGAGAATTAAAACAAAATGTAAATGCACTACTTGATCAAAAGGGAAAGTTTTTCCCTAATTGGTTAGGCCCTTACATCATCATCTCCATGTATACTTCTGGTGCTTGTGGATTGGCATCTATGGATGGAAATCCTCTGAAAGAGCCTGCGAATGCAATGCATCTTTGTTGATACTATGCATAGTGTCTATGTGGCATGTGTGTAACGCTCATCCATGGATCACAACTTGTGCAATGAAATTCCGTAATCAAGAAATTATTTTCACATTTTGTGTTATGATATAAACATGTACATGTAGTTAATTTCTTTAATTAGGAATTATCCATGCATTTGTTTTAGTATGCTATGTTTTTGTGTATTGCATTTGATTAAATCTTTTAGTCAGGCAGTTAGATCATCATTATATTTAATTAGCATACATCCATGTGTGTTTATTAGATCATGATAGCGTATAATCTAAACATACATCCATAAATATAACATCCATCACATAATCATACATGAAAGTAAAAGCATACACATAAAATGAACACCATAATATCAAAACCAATATCTCATGTTTTTATATATATCAAAATGTGTAACATGTACAAGTATTACACCGCTATATAAAAAGTGTTGGGATTGTATATCTATATAATGTTTATACATCAAAATAATTTTGTACAATATAATATCATTGGTATACAAAAATGACACATGTACAAAATGGGCCTCTAGCCCCTAGGCGCATGGCTCTTTGATCCCTTTGGTCCTGGTGGTGATTGGGGTATAGGTTGAAAAAGTGGGACAAAGGATGATCCGTGTGACCATGAGACTGATAGGCTCGCCTGTAGTCCATAAATCTCTCCTTGTAGCTTTATAGCCTCCATCTGTACTCGTCCCTCCTACTCTAAGGACTGTCACAACTCCTAAAGTTGTTGCATTTTGAGATTTGTAGATGGCCTCATAGCTGCCGCCTGCCCACCAAGGTCATCAAGTTAGCTCTGCAGAGTGCAATGTGCCCTCTCAACACTCTCTATTCACATCTTGGCTTGGTCTCTCTCAGTGAGGGTAGTATGGATCTCTGTCACTTGCTGATCTCGTTGCTCGATCATAGTGGTGACATTCATGGTCCTCTACATGACCTCGACTTGTGCCTCCTCATAAGCATACTATAGATGCACTACAAGATCGAAAAAGTAGGAATGCCACCCTGCTGATGCTGGATTGTAGGTGTCAAGGATGCTCCCCTAAAATGGAACAAATGGGGCTACCTCGGAGATGCATTGCTCAATTCTTGTTATCCACTTTGGTGTGTCCACTACAACCCTAAAGTAGTAGACACTATCAATAACTGATGATAAATCAAAACATGAGCACATATATGCATGAAACAAAGCTAAAATACTCAAAGGAAATACCATGAATCACTCTAATACCTAGGTCCCTAGCTTGCTAGTGTGGATCTGAGGGAGGTGCAATGCTAAGACTAACTCCTACCACTATTGCTACTACTGCTAGTGTGAGGACATCGACTGCTATAGGTGGCACTATTGAGATTGGGATAGCAACTAGAGGAGATGAGAACCTCCCCCATTGCCTCAACCTCGAGAGCATATATATACATGAGAGCATCAACTACTATAGGTGGAACTACTGAGATTGGGATAGCAAATAGAGCAGATGATATGAAAAACAAGTTTTCTGCTCTTCAAAGGTAGAAAGAAGACATAATAATGAGATTTGGACAACTTGGGGACTTGGTGAAGACTAATAATATACTGGTATCCAGTGCCCTTGCTAGTGTAGAAATGCTTGAAAAGATAAATCCTAATCCAAGTACTCTAGAAGAGGGAGAGGAGAGCTTAGTTGAGTTGAAATCAATGTACAAATCACTTGGTGTTGCCAAAAGGATCTGGAATGAAGGAAAATATTCCTAGCAAGAAATTCTTGATGAATTAGAAGCTTCCTCTAGATGAACACTTTTCTTATATATTCTTTCATTTTTTTTAGTTTCCTTTAGTTTCTCTTTGTACATATGTTCAGATCCAAAATTTTTGGGATACCTCCCTAAGGGGGAGTCAATAAATTTCAATTGTTTTTCTGTCCATATACATCAAATTTTAGAGCTTACACGTTTGTTACCGGAACACCCTTTATCCTTGATCTCAAAGGGGGAGAATTGAGAAGAATTGGATAGAAGTTTTGGTGATGAAAAATTTAAATGATAAGGGATTCTCTTAGGAGAAGTTTGAAGATGATTTGTGAAATCAGTTAAAGGGGGAGATGATGCTCAAAGTTCTTGATGATGTATGTTTTTGAATTTTGGAGATTCATTTTTGGCACATATTTCCATCAATGAAAAAAGGGGAGATTTCAAAAGAATGAAGAATAAACCCTTTGATGTGTTGCCATTGATGTCAACATTTTTTGTTGACAGTTTTGTCTAATCCAGTGAATAGAGTATATGCAGCTTAATCCGGTAATTTGGTTTGAAATTGCTCGTGTAATAAGACCAGCTTATGGGGTTATAGTATGTTATTCCTAGCTATTATATGCATCTATGATCAATTTTTCAATGATTTTGGATGTTAGTACTCTATATATTCCTAATGGCAAGTGTTTATATGTGTAGTGTAGCAAAAAATATCCCTTTTTCACACTTAATTTGAGAATTAATATTAAACAAAATGATCTTAATTATGCCTTAATTTAGTATTGTAATAAGTATTTTACATATTCACATTAGGTTTAGGGCCCTATTAATTAAAATGGACATAATTGTGCCTTATTTATGGTGTTGTAAGGTGTACCTTTACACTTTCACATTCATCTAAGGCTTTATTAATTAATTGAGGTTAATTTTCCTTAATTGGCCCCTTTAATTCAAATCCAAGCCCAATTAATTGCAATTTACAAAGTGAAAAACTCAACATTCATTAATTTCATAACATAACATTTATCATTGAGCAATGTGTGTCCTAGGTAAGTGAATTAATATTTTCACGAGCTCTTTGCGTCATTTTTCTAGTTCTATGTGTATTTGAGGAATGATGAAAGTTCTAAGAGCTCTCTAATATCATTGCAGCAAAGATAGATACTTACCCCAAATCCATAGATATCTTATGTGTTTTTGGGGGGAAACCCTCTTTCCCTTTTTCATGTTTTGGCTACTTTTAAGTAATTGCTCACATCATGGTGTTTAGCAATTCCTTTAAAGTGGGGGAATACATTGACATTATTTTCAAATTTTTCCATGTTCCTTGATGTGGTTTTCTTACTACATGTGATGTTTTTTTCTATTTGTGGTGACATTGGGAGTAATTTCCTTTAAGAGCTTGATCTATCTTAGCATATTAATTCCTCTTAGTGATGTGACACACTACATTCCCTAAGTTGTGAATCTTTTATCCTTTAATTGGTCTTCTCTTGGAGAAATTAGGAACAATGTCCCCTTAGATTAAGACCTCATGTTAACTAAGCAAAAATCCTTTGAACATCCCTCTTTCTTGTTGTGTTGCATTTTTGTACCTTATTAAAGTCATGGAGGTATGGATTTGATATGGTTCCTTGGGGCTCACCTAGTGAATAACTAGCTTCACTAGCCCTTGTGAGAATGCATTTTTTTTGTACCTTATTAAGGTATGACTTTCATATGGTTCCTCAGGGCTCACCTAGTGAACAACTAGCTTCACTGGCCCTTGTGGTGTAGAGCTCTTTTTTCCTTATCATAGTCATGGAATTGTGACTTTGATATAGACCTCTTGGGGCTCACCTAGTGGAAAACTAACTTCACTAGCCTTTGTGAGCATGTGTTTTATTTTCATAGTGGACAACGTGTTCCACTTGTAAACCTCTTTGGGACAAACAACCTAGACCCGGTCCACAACATGTTGGATGGCCAACCAAAGCTTGATTTGTTGCATTTTTATTTTTCCTTTTTCCTTTTTTCTATCTTTGATGGTGTATGTTTGTGATATGTTTATGGCTTCATATATCATCTGCAAGTGTGTTCCTTTGTGCTTATGTTGGTTTACCACCATAGGATCTTGATCACAGGGGGCCCAGCCACCCTCTTAGTTGTGTCATCCTATCTTACTAGCATTCATACATTTGAATCCCTCTTGATTGTGTGGTTGGCTCCTTTTGATGCGAGTTTGGAAACAAAGTTCATCCTCTCACTAAAATTAGGGCTAAATGTAGCATAGAAAATGCGTTTTGTTTTGAGCCTTCCTTCCTTTATTTATCCTTTTCTATGATGGTGGTCTATTTTGCATCCACAAGCCTAATAAATTATATATTTTTTATGGCTAATCCGGACAAACATCAAAGGATAAATGATAATTTAATGATTCTAGTTGTGTGTTCTTGATTTTTGGACTGGGACTAAGACACCACCTAGGGCATCTTTGTACTCCAAATTTCTTGGGACCTTGATTTCAAATGCACCTTAAATGGGCCCCATTTTGGAGTCTATGCCATGAGTTTCAAGCCTTGGGACTAAGATGCCACTTAGGGTGTCTTAGTCCTCAAGTTATTTTTGGGATTTAATTTCAAATCTTGGTGGGATTTAGCCTCCTTTAATTAATGAATTCATATGTTGGCTTGGTGTGGTGTAATTTCAGGACATTAAGCATAGGTAAGTATAAATACACGGTTCTTCCAATCATTTTATCCTAACAAGCATTCAAGTATTCATTCCTAAGGAAAGTTTATGAGATCAAGAGCTTTCAAGAGCAGTTCATCAAGCATTTGGAGCCATCATCAAGATTCAAGCATCATATCAAAGATCTTCTTGCATCATGTGTGTTTTTGAGCTAACATTTGTGATGTAGGGTTTTGACTCAAGCAAGAAATTCAAGTCAATATCTATCAAGAATCCCTTTGATTCAAGATCTACATTCAAAGCTAGCCACTTCCACACAAGTTTTGCAAATTTCACAACAAAGGGTTTGGCCGAGTTGTAAATTGCATTTGTTCATTCATGATACCTCCTTTATTTCATTCATTTCAAGGTTTAATTACCAACAAGAGGTTTGACCAAGGCAAACCCCCATTTACCTAACAATCAACGGTTTCATCTCTCTTGTGTGTTTGTGATTATAGATTTAGGTTGAAGACTTGAAGATCATTTGAAGTGAAAGTTGCATTGCAAAGTTGTCATCTTCACAGAAACTCACCTACAAACCAGATTTGAAAGTTTCAAGACCTGAGATTTGAGAATGAGGAAGTGCA
>VDFB02081694.1:0-18116 GCA_007258455.2 Sequoia sempervirens
ATTGATTTAATCTATTTGTTTCCCTACAAGCAATCATGCATGGATTAGCAAGGAAACACGATTGGGAGAGGCAGCAGACTGGTTCCCACAATATAAGTAGGCCACCCCATGTTGGATGGACGGGAGTTCCTACCACTTGTGGGCCAAGGGGTGTTATACCATGCTCTTGGCCTTAATTGTGATGAACAATCTCCAAGCAACATATCGTTCTTTCCTCTCCAATCCCTACTATGATTGGTTATTGGAAATGAAAATATAGATTAGATCCAATTAGGTGATGTTATTTATCTTAATTGTTCATTTACTCTTAAGTTCAATAACTTTTATATGATTTAATTTTAGAATACTATTTGTAAAACAAATTATATTGTTGGAATTGTTACTTTTGGGCAAAATCAAGCATACCCCAATTAGGGGACATTACAGTATGACAATATGTATGTTCAGCAATTTTATATTTACAAATCAAAAAGAACTATACATGAGTCATGATTCCCATCTCAAAGAAACTAACTCACAGCAAATTCATTCCCCTATCCCTGAATTCTAAATCATTACATATCTTCCACTTTTTATTTTCACCTCAACTCGGCTTACTCCCATCTCCGAGTTTATTACTAACTTTCTAAAAATAGCATCCACATGACTGCTCTACCCTGAAAGTCGAAGTTGTTAAAAACCATTTCTAAATTTAGAAAATACAATTAGACATGCCTCCTGATTTTGAGGAATCTGTATCTCATGCGTCCTAATTTTGAGGAGTTGGTTTGCATCATTCTCCCCTCCTTCACAAAATTTTGAACCTTCTGGTTCAAAGCTAATTTATATGAAAAAAACTTCAACAAAGTTAACACACTAAGAAACTTACTAACTCAACTACTACATTTTTCTTTTTTCTTTCTTTTTTTTTGATGCAGAATTGTTACTATTCCAAGATGCTACTACATCAAACATCCAGGTAAGAGTTTGGGTTAGATGGTAGAAGAATCCTTTTGACTTGAAGAACTAAGCCACAGCATTCCCTTCCACCATATTAGATACCTTTGCAAATTATCACATTCTTTCTTCATTCTCTTCTAGCCTCTTCATTATACCATTAGAAACAAAATTCAAGTTAAGGGAATCAAAAAATCCCGTAGATGCACACTTATCTAGAATTGCGAGTTAAAATTCTAAGACAATACTCCATTCTGAAAATTATTACTCAAGACTATGTATAGTATCAAAAAACAATGAGAGATAAAGAAAATACAGTGAATGGCCTAAATCATTAATTCAGATTTACAACAACTAAATGAACACAAAATGTAAGTTACAACTCAAGATCTCTTGTTGGAACAAAGATCCTCCTCTACCAATTAGTTATCTTTCTCTTTTCCCAATTGGTTTAGGTCCAGTCCGACACCGATATGGGTTTGGATCTGATTCAACCTAGGCATCATCTAGGGTCCAATCCTAGACTTGCGCATCCATCCAAGATGAAACCGAGCAAACTTGCAAAGTATTTGGTGAGTTTTCATTCCCAAGCTACAACTTTTCAAAAAATAAAAATAAAAATAATATTTTGACCTCCAACTTCAATCAAAAACCCAAAAACGCACCCATCTGCCCACTTCCCGTCCCCACCCCCGCTCCCGCCAAACTCTAAAATGTGGATTTCAAAGCATTTTAAAGACAAACAAATTCATTTATCTTATTGTGATTGAAAAACAAAACTATCTCTTATTGTGAATGTCAAATGATGTGTGCCATGAAGGTCTATGTGGTTTTGAAGGTCTTAATTTGGGTTTGGTGGCAAGGGCTCTACCCCTTGACCCTGCCCTGTATTGCAACAAGGAATGCATAAGGGGCATTGCCCCCACACCACACTAGGGTGTTGCTCCCAAACCCCCACTGAACTCCATTGATTTGCCAAGTACTCTCCAAGTCCAAGTTTGCAAACTATGCTTCCAAGTTTCCCTACAAGTCTTTGTCTACAATATTGTCATCAAATTGGACAATCTTCCCTAATGTTACTTGATGCTAACCTGCAATGAGCAATGCAGAAATGTAGTTAATTTTACTATATAATATATATCATGACATTTGAGTTTGATTAATTGACATTGTAATATTTTTTTATTTATATGGTGGTTTTGTTTATTATACAATATACAATGCTATGTGTGGTATTTTGAACTTGATTACTGCTGCAAATATGTATATATTTCAATTTTTTATATGTTTTTGTATGAATGAACACATAACAAACCCAACCCCCAATTTTTTTGACTGAACCCACAAACTAAACCCCTGAACCCAAACCCTATCCAATACCAAGACCGGTAACTTAGTCTAAAACTAATAATACTTTATCACATATGGGGCTCCCAAAGATCTCCATCTCTGTTGAACTTCATCTCTAATGTGGACTACTTCCATTGCTACAACATCTTGGGTCTTCTCTTGTGATAGGTTGTGTTCCTCTTCATTGCAATCTTCAAACTCTTCTCCTCTTCAATTGTAATATTCAACGCCTTCCCCTTCTTCAGGGTAACACAACTCAATAGCTTCATTCCACTCGTCTTCTTTATCTTCATCCAATTCATCTATATATACTCTCTAAAACTCATGGAAGATCACATTTAAGGGTCTTTGATCCACTAATAATTTTACCAACTCTTCAAGGGATTTAATCTTTCCTTGTTCTAATAGTTCTACCCCTTGGTTAATCCTTGACTCTATGGATTTCCTCTCTAAATGGTAACCTGTTGTTACCATCTCACCCCATTCTTTCACCCTCACAAACTCTAACTTTTCCTGACAACCTTGGTCTTCTGCCCTCGGCTGCCTGCATCCCCATCTCTAATATCCACCATGCACCTCCACCCCACACTGAATTTTTTGCAACCCTTTTCTTTGTCTTGTCAGGTTTCACTAATTTGTCAGCTGAATGCTTCTCCCAACATTTCCCACCAATACCCAACAACCAACCTGACCTTCCTGCCCCAAAATAAATAAAGCTCTTTCTCTCCTTGCTTCACCCTCCTCCCAAGTTTTCCACTGGAATATTCTCAAGACCACCAAATGGAGATATTTGCACTGAATCGTCACCAGACTAGTTTGCTTTTCTTCTAGTTGAAGATATAAAGCCCCTTTGAAAAATTGCTTGGGGTTGTTTCACATATCTGGCACAATGCAGTTCCCTAGGGACTGGTGTTTCAGCTAGGCGCGAAACCACCCAGAAGTTTTCACTAAAATTTTAGCATCTATTTGTACTGTCCCACTACTATCATCCTAGTCCTCAAAATCTTCCCGCACATGCAGTCTCCAAGCAACAAATGTCACCAGCACCAACCCAACTGAAATTATCCTCCAGACCCAATTTCCTTCTACAAACAGCTGAAGAGCTCATAATGCATTAAAAAAGCAATCACAACCCATAATCATTCTTTATTCTACAAATTTTGCTTACATCCTTGTCTACAAAATTTTGACTCTATTGAGCCATCTCTTGAGCTCTCCACCTACTTGTTCAGCTCTTCCCACTTGGCCAAGTTTCTGCTACAGTATTGCTTCCATGGTTTCCACTTCGCACCTTTCTTTTCCCCTACAACTCTTTTGTTACTTCCTTTACACCTAGTGGCAGAGATATGTCCCTTATCTCATATCTTAAACACTTTGAACCCCAATCTCTTGCAGCTTCAATGATAGATCTCACAATATTTTTCATTAAGGGTGTCTCTTTCTTTTAATGTTTTGTCCAACTCAGGATCTGTTCACTTGGTCCGTCACCACAGCTTCAGATTCTAGAAGAACTGCACTTTGATCTATCAATCTCTACAGATTTCTTCCACATGGCTCATAATAAACTTCAAATAAAATTGAGTTCTGCAAATCCATCTTTACCTCCAAAGGGTCATTCAAACAAACAACAAATGCATGCTTTCACAACACTCAAAGCATGGTGCATCTCACCTTGCCATTTTTACCTTAACAGTACCTTTATTTCCACCCCTCACACGCCATCCATAAATAGACTGCCTCCACACACTTGGCCATCAAGAGTGTAAGGAATTAGTTAGCAAAAAGAAAATGCCACCCTAAGCTAGGGTAACTGCTGGCATAAGTGGTGGGGCGCCTGCCACCAAATGACAAAGGTTCTATAACTGAATTATATTATCCACGAACATGCAGCTGGTTTGGCTCTGATACCAAACTGATGCAGTGTCAAACTCAACATAGGAACATTCAATAATCTTCTTCAAAAACACAGAAAACAGTTAGGGAAGAAAACATCCTCAGTATGACAGTATGTATGTTAAAGCAATATTATATTTACAGATCAAAAAGAGCTATAGACAAGTCACGATTCCCGTCTCAAAAAACTGACTCACAGCAAATTCATTTCCCTATCCCTGAATTCTAAATCGTTACATATCTTCCACTTTTTATTTTCACCTCCATTCGGCTCATTCCCATCTCCTAGTTTATTGCTAGCTTTCTAAAAATAGCATCCACATGACCGCTCTACCCCAAAAGCCTGAATGGTTAAAAACTACTTCTAAATTTAGCATATACAATTCGATATGCCTCCTGATTCTGAGGAATCAGTTTGTCCTGCCTCCTAATTCTGAGGAGTTGGTTTGCATCAAGGAATGTGTGGGTGCCTGAAATTCCTTCAGTATGAACGTATGATGAATTACAGAATACAAAGTCATATTTTTTTATCAAATGAAGCAAATTAGTATTGCACTTTATCCCTGAGTGGGTCTAAGGATGAGAATCCTTTGTTGCTCTATAAGCATAATGTTACCCCAAAGTCTAAGCACAGTCGAATATGCAGGAATCATAGGGCAAAGTGCATCATGGTTTTTAAAAAGGGCATTTCCTTTCTTTCTTTTTTTGGATGAAAAATCTTTCTTTTCCCTTTCTTTTGGTGACTTACAGTTGTTTGCCTTGTGGGGCCATGAACTTGCTGGGTTGTGGCTGTTTCCTTTTTTGGGGCCACATGGTTTTTTGCTCCCGGCTCTGCCGGCTGACTTTGGGGCATCTTCCCATGCCACCCTTCCTTTCTTTTCCCTCCCCCAACACCAGAAGAAGGCAAATTCCGAAAGATGCAAATAAGATAAGAATATGTCTAGATCTTGATCAATCGCTGGACCACACAACTTGATAGACAATGAGAGACATAATATTTCCACAGTCCATCATAATGAGATAATAGCACTTCTGGATTTATCTGTGTAGTAATTTTAGCATCTTCACATAATAACACTTCTGGATTTACCCTTGTACTAGTTGATAAACAATGTTATCTTCCAATTGAATTCTCGCTGTTTGCATCTTCACATATTTATCCTAAGCATTTTATATTTGAAATTGCTATTACTGGAATGTGGATGCATTATGACTTGCAGATTATGAAAATGCATCTTTTCTTTTATTTGATAAATAGAAATTCCCTTTGCAAGCTAACCTTGTGCTTAGATGCTATGGCTCAAGACTTGGGATTATCTATTTGAGGACTGGCCTTGTATGTCGAATTATGTCACACATAGCAAGCTGGAAGCAGTATTTTAACAAATTTCAAAACTAGCATAATTCCTGAAAATATGAAACAGAGGTTCCATTATATAAGTCCGTCCTACCACTTGAGCTCATCTATTCTGTGAATTAAGTCATATCTTTGACCACAAGAAGAAAAATGGTATTTCTCTCTATCCCCAACACCCCAAAAGACGAAACTCTTGAAGAGCCAAATAATGACCCAAAAATAAATCCTTTTGCATCTTACCTGATAAAAATAACGCTTTCCAGGCTTCAATCTCTGCATAACAGCATCATGAATGTATCCCGGATCTCTCCATCCCACATTAGTATTAGCAGGCGCATCACACATGTCCGACTGCTTGTAAGTGATGGACACAGCATCTGCCACCTTATCCAGCCCTTCCTCTCCAAGCCCATATTTCACATAGCTTTTGAGATCGTCTTTTGTCACAAACATGACACGCATCTCGTCTTGATTGGACGTGAATGCCAGATGGAGCTGAGCTGGATCATTCAGATTTCGAAATGTGACAGACTGGCTTTTGGCCAGGAGATGGGCAGTGGAGGGCAGGGGATTGCGATCCCCGTGCACAGGTCTTGCACTGATAGAATTGTCCCAATGGAATATTCTGAACTCATAAGGAGATCTAAGATTGATGAGGGGGAGATTTATGGAACAGGCACCCTTTGTCCAATTTGGGCATGAAGAGAGAAAAATGAAGCCTATGAAATGGTCATCTGCGGAGTCAGGAGGGGAATAAATGCCCACCCAGTCCTTGTCTGAAGGAGAGAATATTTCTTTCCATCGCAAGGTGATGTTATCTCCTGAATTGTTCAATATCTCTGGAAATGCTTCCAGTGTTACACCATTGGCAAAACCAATTATGACTACTGAAGCCACCAACACGAACAATCCATGCTTTTGTTTAATGCCGCAATTCATTTTATGAATCTTGGCTCAGTAGGACTAATATGAATATATTTATGAAGGGCAAAAACTCACCTTGGCTGTAATGCAATTAGCTTGGATTTTTGCAGGCAATCAAGCATTGACTGAGAATGTGAGCAAGAAAGGATGTTTGGTTTTGCGCAGTTGGTTCGCATGTCAACTTCGTCTGCCAGTGTTTTTCTGTTTTAGGCCTAAATGGAATTTAATTGGCCGTTGGCTTATTGGTTAGATCTGTAAAGGTATTATAATATCTTAAATATATTTATTTAAAAGATGTCGGGAAATATCAGAATATAATGAGTGATATTTTGTGAAATTTAATTTTATAAGCTTATTTCTAACAATTTGGTGGTTTCTGTTAAGGATTTAAGCTTCATCAATCGAATTTTCAGATTCATACATTTGGTGGACCCAACGTGAACACTACAAATTTTGTCCTAGTTAGATTGTGATTCAACTTTTAGTCACCTTTTGGGGTTGTCTTGATCTCTTGCCTTTTTGTCTTTTCACCAACGATTGACTTTAAAACTCACAAGTATAGTTTAAGGTCAACCCTCATCTATTGTCTTTCTCACTTCCATCTTTTGGAGATCTAGATATCCCTTTTGATTACTTTGGTTAACCATAGTCTTTCAAGGTCAAAGTCTAAACCCATAATCATCATCGCTCATCTTCAGTATCCTTAACCATCCTTAATCCATAATCATATCCCATTTACCACCTACCATCCTTCATTTGCATAATCATTTAAAATCAAAAATCTAAAAACATTAGCATCCCTTTCATAATCATTTTATTTTAAAACTTTCAAAAATAAAATAAAAAAGTTGAAAACCAAAAACCAAAAATGTCTTTGATTGCTTGTCCTTACCAAGTATCTACTCACACATTCAGATCAAGCCCAATATTCACACAACCCATAGCGCAATATCAATATTCAAACATGCTTGATCAGAACAACACACCTATCTATCAAGCACTTAATTATCAAAACACAAACCTAGTCATGAGTCTCATGCCAAATTTAAACTACAATGCTCAAGAAAATACCATTCCAGTACAATCATTGACAAGACAAGAAATGTGAGTACAACAAATGCAAGCCTTGACACAGCAAGTGGTTGAGCTAGAAGCCTCTAGACTTGAAAAGAAATACACAATGGAGGACATATATCCTTATCCTATTGTTAAAAGCACACAAATACCACCTAACCCTTCTTACCAATCACCCACAACCCTTAGTCATCCCTCTATCTCTCATTCATACCAACAACTCAACCACAACCAATCACAAGGTTATCCACAACCTACCAACACCCATCCATCATCAATTTCTTTACAACCAAACAATGTTATTCAAAACAATCCTCAACATGGTTCCCTTAGACATAATCTTCCTCTGAGATAACAATTTACCCCTCTAGGGGAATTGATCGAATCAATCTTAAAGAAGCCATTGCAGTCTAATGTTATTCAACTCTCAGAGGCCAAACATATTGACCCTAGCCCTAATAGACCATCTTGGTGGGATGTGAATGCCTTCTACAAGTACCATAGGCACAATGGGCATCAAACTTCTTCTTGCTATAGACTCAAGATCATAATACAAGACCTTATTGACCAAGGTAGAATCAGTGTTGAACCTATGTCAAGGGAAAACCAAGGAAGTATTATAGCCTCCACCTCCTCTCATAATCCTTCATCCCCTAAATCATTGCAATCCACTCTATCCCCATCCACAAATCCATCTAATAAAAACACATCTAGTAATGATCTTCAAAGACTACTAGCAAAGGATTTACCTCAAAATAAAGTTGGACAATCTTGTCATGTTGCTAATCCTACACCCTCCAACCCTCTTCCACCATCATGCCTTTCATCACCTATCAAGCTAACTCAAGAGCTTCCTAGATCCAAAAACTTGAGTCCACTCAAGAAAATCCTAGCATTTTCCAAGATCACATTCCTTTGCCTAAACCATTGGATCTATGTCAAGAGGAAATCCTAAAGCATGATGAAATAAACCCCAAGATAAATCAAGATCAAGTTATCCAAGATATCCTGATAGATCATCATGATATACAAGCTAATTCAAGACTTGATCAAAATCTTGTTTATAGCATCCATGATAACCCAATCCTTGATCGTGATCCAATCCTTGAGCCTACTCAAAAATCACCTCTAGATGATCGTAACATCCATGATAATCCAATCCTTGATCATGATCCTATCCTTGAGTCTGTCCAAGAAACCCTTCTAGGTGCTCATGATATCTAGGTTAATCCAATCTCTGATTAGAATCTCGTTCCTAATCAGGACATCCAAATGAGCCTATCTTAGATTCTACCATCCATGATCATGAACAACATGAACTTGATCCTATCCATACACCAACTACCTCAATTTCCCAAGATGAGACACTTGCCTCCCTTGGACACATAGATAATCTAATAAATGGCATGGATCAAATCAAATAAGAGCATACATAAGCTACTACATATCAAATCAAACAAGAAGATACAAAAGCTACTATAGATCAAATCAAAGAAGATAAAGAAGCAATAGCCAATACTATTTACAAGATTTTGTCAAAGGAAATAGCCAACAAAATCAAGAGAATACTCCCATACATCATAGTAGATGAGAAAACATGTTTTGTCCCTAAGAGGTCAATTTTGGATGGAGTAATCATTGCTTAGGAAGCAATCCATTTAGCCCAACAAACCGATAAGCAACAATTGTTAGTGAAGCTTGATATAAAGAAAGCATATGACATAGTGGATTGGAGATTCATTTTCGAAGTTCTTAAGGCATTTGGTTTTGGAACAAAAAAAAATTGATTGGACCTTCAATTGTATTGCTAGCATTGCCAACTCGAGGTATTTAATCCTTGTTAACAATTCTCCTAAAGGTTTCTTTGAAGTCTCTTGAGGACTTCAATAGGGGGATCCATTATCCTCTTTTTTGTTTGTTATAATGGCAAATGTATTAGGAATATTAGTGAATCAAGCATGATTGGAAAGCAAACTCGAAGGAATCCAAATCACCAATAACTTCCCATTAGTCTCACATCAATAATTTGTTGATGATACAGTGCTAGTTGGAGACAAAAAGGAAATAAGCCAAAAAAATGAAGGGAATCTTGAATGCTTATACAAAGGCCTCAAGTCAAGAGATCAACTCATTAAAGTCTAAGATTTTTTCCCTTTCAACCCCTACCAAGAAACAATATGAGATCTTAAGAGTCCTAAATTTCAAACAAAGGAAATTATATCTTGGACTCCCTCTTGCGCTGGGTCTCAGATCAAAAAATCTATGGGATCCTTTGATGGAAAAAATATCCAACAAGGTGGTTACTTGGAAAGGTAGATGGATTTCATGGGCAGTAATAATTGTAATGCTAAAAGTTATCATTTCAAAACTCACCATTCTTTTAATATCTTGTATTTCCCTTCCAAGTGGAACAAATAAAAAATTAAACTAGGTGAGGAGGAAATTTTCTGGCAAGGTTCATTTGATAAAGACAAAATGGCTTTCATTTCCTAGGACAAGGTATGCAAACAAAAGGAGGTACATGTAGGAATCAAAATATAGATGTCTTAAGGCTCGAGGGGAAATTTTGGCTTGGAATTTTTTTCATCAACCATATCTGAAATGGGTTAGAATCCTCCAAAATAAGTATTTGGATAGTATGGAATCATCAAGGATACTTACAATAGCAAGGCTCCCACATGGGTCTAGATTTTGGAACTTCATGAGTAATTACAAATCAATAATAACAAGCCATCTCACTCGGGACATTCATGATGGGCAAGAAGCCCTCTTTTGGGAAGACCCTTTGGGAGGATTCTCTCCTTTGGATTAACTAGTGAACATAGAAAAATTAAAACAAAATCTCATTCATATATGGGGTTTGAAAGTTGGAGATTACTTGGAGGAAGTATTCATAGAGGGAATAAGTCTATGGAAATGGAAAAAATTAGATGAAGTGAATATCTTGATAATTGAGATGAAAAACCTAAAAAACATATTGAAGGATATAAATATAACAATCAGAATTGGAAGAGATGTCCTAATTTGGAATGGGGTAAAAAATAAACAATATAATTCCAAGGATAGGTAGAGGCTCATAGAAAATAGTGCAAAAGAAACTAAAATCCTCATACATCTTTGTTGGAATAAATTTTGTCTCCCAAAAGAAGGGACCTTTGCATGGGAAACCTTGCAAAAGAAGATATTAACAACATATAGATTTATCAAGATGGGTTTTAATGGCCCTTCCCAGTGCCTTCTCTGTAAATGTTGGAAATATGTAGATCACCTATTATTGGGTTGTCAATTCTCATAGGAGTGTTGGAATTGTCTCTACTGCAAAGTTGGAATGGTTGGGTGCCCTTCCTAATGATGTACTAAGCCTCTTTAAATCTTGGCCTATCCCTAATAGAAATGTTGTTTTTTCTTGTCTATGGACAATCTTCCCTTCTATTCTAATATGGGAAATATGGAAAGAAAGAAATAGAAGAATTTTTTAATAGAAATAAATGAGTATGCCATCATTTTCAAACAAAGTGGAAGCAACAATAGTGGAAATAGCCAATAATAAAATCTCTAATCAAACTATTGAACACACCTAAATACTGAGACAAACCCTTTAGCACAATGCAAATTCAGACTTTTATTAAGATCAACAACCCTTAAACAGATCAACAACTCTTAATCAAACTACAAGTAATGAAAAGATAAAGCAATGAACACACATGCACAAGATAACACTAGATATATGTGGAAAACCCAAGAAGGGAAAAACCACGATGAGAAATATCACAATATAGGAAGCTCACTGCTTACAAATTACAATTTGTTTTAAGGCTCACTGCCTAAGGAAGCACACTGCTCCCTGAAGGACTTGCAGGCTAAGGTGCACAACCTTAGGGCAAGATACAAAGGACTTACAAGCTGAGGCGCACAACCCCAAGGCAAGATAAAAAATACAATGTCCTGCTGAAGCGACTCATTGTCTAATAACAAGATACATGAAGATTTATAATTACTATGTATATCAATAATACACTATTGACTGAGGCATTGAAGTGCATCTGCTTTTCTTTTTCAAACTCATTGCATTATTCCATATTCACACACCACCACACTCCTTGCAACTGATTTGTTCTTCCATTTATATCCTCCGCAAAATCACAACACAACAATTGGGTCGGCCAAAACAAAATACAAACAATGATCCCAACAAGTCAGCCATAAAAAAATAATTACAGTGAAAGTGGTCCTATCTAGGAGATAGAGAGGACCAAAAAAAACTTATTACATCTTCCAATGTGACTCCAAACATTAAACACACTTCGAACAACATCCCAAGTTGACAACAAGGAAACACGTGAAGAAACATGTAACACATTACCAGTCAACCCAAAAACATACTTTCAACTAAATTTACTCAATGAGGTTCTCAACAAGATATTAAAAGTAGTCTGGAAATCGATGACGAACATTAACCCTCGACTTTGTTGTCAGACCAACGTAACGCGACGGAATCACGAAACCAGCAACGGCACCTGGCAAACCAACCGCCAGATGGGCGCCAGCAATACCGGCGATAAATGCAACGATGGAATGCCGCTTTCAACATCCAACAACGTTCATTCCGGCATCGCCGCCACCGGCAACCAAACCGGAATATAGGTTGTTCCTGGAAGCCCAGCCGCTGGAGATAGTCGATGAACTGCGTCCGAACTGGTGCCGACCAACGAAAGCGTTTTGAAATTTCAGACATCCAGAAAACTGTCCAAACAAAGCTGGAGCGCACCATGCCACATGCCAAGAACGGAGAACCAGCCCCGAGAAGCAACAAAATTGGCCAACCTTTTGCATCACCATTGTAGAAACTCATTGGCAACACTAGTGACCTTAAAAGATAAGAGTGCAACATCCACAGAAAAAAATCATTGAATCCCAAATTGCAAGACCATATCTTCAAAGGTGGAGGAATGTGGAGTATTCTCCCAAATAGTCTTCAAAGCAATTTCTTGTAACATAACCTTTCACCAACATCCGGAGACCAGAACTTCCTTGTAGTAGCACATACTTCCTCAAAAACAATAGGAGAGAGAATACAACATACTAGAAACCATTAGCAATAACTCTCCAAATTTAACATTACTTCTAATCCTTATCTTAATATATCATCATGATATCATCTCTGTTGATACCAACCATACTCAACACAACTTTTCTTGTCATCAAACAAGGCATGACATCCAACAAGAACATCAACAGCATCATTATTAGCACATCATCATACATCAATGAATTCCCAAATTGAGTGTAGACACAAGCATTATTGACAACCAAAACTAAGTGTTGACATCAATGACAAACAATGCCAAACATACGTAACATATGTGCAACAATCTCCCCCTTTGGTATTGATGGCAACACACATCTGCTCATTCTCCCCCTTTGACATCAAGGAAAAATGGGAAAAGGTCTTCAATCAAATCATTAGCATATCCTCAACATCTTCACTTCTTTAAACAATTATACAAGCTCCCCCTATCAACAACAACCAACCAACTACCTACTCCTCCTGAGAGGTAACACACATCAATCTAGGAGAAAAGTGTATGATATGAATTTCTCCCTTGGATAGATGCACCATTTATACATCTAGTTAGAAAAAGGAGGGGTAATAGCCCCTAACTTCTGTTGGAGATACTCAAAATTATCCTTTGAAAGCACCTCAGTGAAGATGTATGCAATTTGATCCTTAGTATGTACATAATCCAATCTGACTTTTTGCTTTGCAACCTTTTCCCTTAGAAAGTGATACTGAATGGAAATGTGTTTGGTCCTTGAATGCATCACCAAATTCTTAGAAATGTTTATTGCACTAGTATTATCACATAATATGGGAATGGGTTCATCATACACCACCTTTATTTCCTTCAAAGTCTACTTCATCAAAGCACCTAGGTGCAACTAGATGTTGCAACAATATACTCAACTTCTGCTATGGATAAGGACACCGAGTCTTGCTTCTTACTGAACCAAGAAACCAATCTATCTCCTAAGAAAAATACACTTTCATTGGTGCTTCTCTGATCATCCACACATCCTTTCCAATCAACATTAGTATAAGCACTCAAAGAAAATTTATCATCCTTTTTATACCACAAACCATAATAAGGAGTTCCCTTCAAATATTTGAATATTCTTTTTATTGCCTTCTCATGAATTTGCTTAGGATTGGATTGATTTCTAGTAGACAAACAAATTGCATGTATAATATCAAGTCTAGAAGCAATCAAGTACAATAAACCTCCAATCATAGACCTATAAAGAGTCTGATCGACCTCAAGTGACTCATCGGCCTTGCTCAAGTGACAATCAGTAACCATAGGAGTACTTACTGGTTTGAAATCCTCCATGCCAAACTTCTTCAACATCTCTCTAACATACTTAACCTAAGAAATAAAGACACCATCATCTAGTTGAACAATTTGAAGCCCAAGGAAGAAAAATAACTCACCAATCATAGACATCTCAAACTCCTTTTGCATCTCTTCTGCAAACCTCTTACACATATTATCATCACCACCAAAGATGATGTCATCAACATACACAACAACTATCAAAATCTTGTCTTCCTCTACCTTAATGTAAGTATTACTATCTATTGTACCTTTCTTGAAACCTTGTTGAAGTAAGTACTTATCCAACTGAGCATACCAAGCTCTAGGAGCTTGCTTGAGTCCATACAAAGCTTTCTTGAGTTTGCACACCATGTCCAGATCTTCTAATAGCTTGAAACCATCTGGTTGCTCAATGTAGACCTCTTCCTCTAAATTACCATTCAAGAAGGTTGACTTGACATCCATCTAATAGACCTTGAAATTCTTGTGAGCGACAAAGCAAAGAAACATCCTAATTTCCTCCATTCTGGAATTAGAGTAAAAGTATCCTCAAAATCAATACCTTCAACTTGACAATAACCCTTACATACCAATTTGGATTTTCTCCCTCACAACTTCACCATCTTCATTCAACTTGTTCCAGAACACCCACTTTGTTCCTATAATATTCTTATCAACTGGTCTTGGAACCAATTCCCATCTTAGATTATTTTCTATTTGATTCAATTCTTCTTCAATTACCTTTATCCATCCATCATCTTTTCTAGCATCAACAAAGTTCTTGGGCTCTACCTTTGACAGTAAATATAGATTCACTTGCTCACTTGCTTTTGCAAGTCTTCTCCTAGTCAGCACACCCTCATTCTTGTTTGAAATGATCTAATCTATTGAATGGTCCTTTTGAACATACTTTTTTGGAGTATTAGGGGCCTTTTCTAATTCTTGTTCCTTCTCTTCTTTCTTTTCTTCTTCTCCTTCTTCTTCAATGCAAGGTTAGATTTGCAAACCTCTGGTTCTTGTGAGATTTGACACAAATTTTCATCTGCCTTAAAATTTGTGCTTTCAATCATCTTTCCCAATCTATTTTTGTAGCATCTATAGGCCTTGCTTCTGGTTGCCAAGGAAGATCCCTTCATCACACCTTAAATCAAACTTTCCAAGGTATTTTTCATCTCTCCTGATGTAGCATTTGTTGCCAAAGATTTTGAAGTATCTGATAGTGGGAGGTCTTCCATACCATAGCTCATAAGGGGTCTTAGTGCTATTGACCCTCAACTGTACTATGTTAAGCAGGTAGATAGCAATGTGAATTGCTTCCTTTCAATAAATATCAAGAAGATCTACATCTTTCATCATTGCCCTAGCCATCTCTTGCACAATCCTATTCTTCCTCTTCACTATCCCATTCTATTGAGGGGTCCTAGGAGAAAAAAAAATGTCTTCTAATACCATGATCTTCACAATACTTTTCAAATTCATTTGAAGTAAATTCACCTCCTCTATATGATCTTAAGCACTTAATCTTAGCATCCATTTCATTCTCAACTTTTTCTTTGAAACTCTTAAAATTATCAAAAGCATTTGATTTTTTTTTAAATGTAATCCAATTCATTCTAGAGTAATCATCAATAAGCAACATAAATTTGGATCAAATCAGCCAAGAAGATACAAAATCTACTATGGATCAAATTGGCATCCCAAATGATCAAGAAGAAACAAGCATGACAGAGGTTAAAGCTACAATATCCTATCAACTAGGATCATCCACTTTTGTCAAAGCGAGATTTCTTGCAGATGAGAAAATACCAAATATTAATGGTTTCCAACTACATAATGATGGGTTAGCATCTTGATTCTAGAATAAAAAATATCCAATCACAAATAGAATATTTCAAAGCATGTAATATCAAGGAAGAGGATTAGGCCCACATGAGTAAGGCATTTTAGAACTAGTTCAATTTTGTGCAAATCTTCGACATCAGGGTCCTGGTTATTCTTCAATTAGAAAATAAAATGATGTTACCTCCACGATATTGGAGGCAACTTTATCTAATACAAACATCAAAATGAGGGCCGTGTGTAGTCCTTACTATAAGGTTGTTTCCAACACTCCTTCCATCCATACCATAAATCATCATTCCAATTAATTAAGCCTTCCATTTGGAACCCAAAAAAAAAGAAAATTCTTATAAATCCAAAGTTTAAAATCAAATGTCAAAGGCCATTGAATACAAAAATCAAAGTGGACAAATGAAGTTAAAATGGATCCCAAAGAAAAATGGATCAAGCAAAGAACAAAGTTCAAATTCAATAGTGAATCAAAATGTGGAGCCACAAGAAAAGAGGTCTCCCACACATGCATAAACTAGATGTCTACCTCTGGCTGTATCTTCAAGTAGATTAAATGCACTGCATCCGTATAAGGAAGTGTTGGTTCGAACATTATCCAATTAGAAATCAAACCATCGTCCATCACCCCAGAGTTTGGAAGAGTAAGAGTTAACATCTAAACTGGAGATGCATCTACCATCACTTTAATCATAGTCACCATCACTGAGTCTGAAATCACCAGCCTCAGAATCTACATGTCTGTGCTACTTTATCTGGGACTCTCCTTTAGATTATCCGATGTGCATATTTTGATAGTCAACCTAAAATATTAGAGAGCTCCTGGCCAACATCATCCGGGTTATGCAGGAGTATACGATCCCTAACAGACTTCTTCTACTATAGAGTCCATATTAGTATCATGGGTATGGTTTTTTACATCAGCACCATCAGAAAGGTTTAGATGTGATAAAACAAGTCTCTGGTCATCTAAATACCAAAATATAAAACTAAAAAATGAAATAGAAAAAATAAAAAATTAAAAAATTGAAAAATACAAAAATAAGGCAAAGAGATGGTGCTTTTGTCCAATGGTGAAACCACTTGATGGCACTGGATAAGTACCATGATAAAACACGGAAAACAAAGTGTGCCCATCAACTATCTATGTGGACTATTACACTTAGGGGCAAGTTGTCTCATCTTCCATGCCTTTCTCATGACATGTCCATCCATCTATCTAATCCATATCATTTCCATCTTTCTATCTAATCCATATCATTTCCATCTATTTATCCAATCCATATCATTTCCATCCATATTCCCTACTCATCTTGATCTTGATAAGGATTGGGGCATAAACATAAATCATGCTTTGGAAAACTCTTGACATGTCTATCCTTTGGTTTTACATTATCCATTAATATCATGTCATTTCCTACATAACACTATCTAAACCACATATCTCAAAGAAAATAATTTATTCCTATGCGACATAGAGAATTATCAAAACCCATATCATAGAGAAAACAAATTATTCTCATGCAACACAGTCCTTGGAGATCATATGTTAAATCTTCCATCCATTAATCCTCATGCCTCCTATCCTTTACCAAAGAAATCCATCATCCTTTCATACCTATCATAAGACTTGTTTTCCCCCTGTCATTGGTTCAAGGATTCCAATCCACCTAGCCAACATCCCTCCATAATCCCATCTTGTCCTAAGGTTAGCCATTTCAAATGCAATGATCCTAATTCATGTAAACTTGTTATGCAATCTAGCACATCATCCAAAACATTCCTTGGTTTTGTTCCCAACCTTGTTGTAAACCTTGATCCTTTAGTCTATGTATTTCCCAATCCTCATGTTGTTTTTGGGATGTATCCTTCCCTTATCAACAATTTTATCTTCATCATCAATTAGTCAATCAATCCATTGGTTTTCAACTTGACTAGGGGCAAGATCATTTTTGACTTTGTATCCTTGTGCATGCTTTCTTGCTTGCTTGTGTGTATCTTTCACATGCATTCATCATGGTCCTTATAGTATATCTTCCACAATAAATAATCCACCTTTCATAATCAACAATTCACCTTTCACTATTCACAACCCATAATAAACGATATCTTATCGACCACTATCCACTTTCCATGATAAACTATCCTTTGCTATAACTAACACTTTGCCTAGATACAAAAAAAACATCTTGTGAAACACTGAGCTTAACAAATCATGCAATCATAGACAAACTATCAAGCTAGTCTTCATATCTACCCGATCAATTGCATGTCTGTTGGCATTACAATTCACACCTCTGGTGTGTGTATTGGCAACATACAACTATGCACAATGTGCAATGACTTCTCTTCAAATTAGG
>VDFB02081695.1:0-89345 GCA_007258455.2 Sequoia sempervirens
TCAAATAAAATTAATTATTTAATTAAATAAGATAATTAGATTTAAAATGGTTAATTTAATTATCGAAACAAGGTGACTTAATTAGATAACTGATTTATTTAATTAAGAGAGGGATATTGATGAATTTAATCAGATAAAGATATTTGATTAAATGGTTAGACTGAAGGATGATTCAGGACGAAACGATGTTAGTGGTTAGGATCATATGCACAATGTCAATCAGTACATTTTACGTGTCTACAATAAGTTTCTTTGATTCTTCTATGGATAAATTTTTTTCCTATAGTGAAACAATGTCTGATTTTCTCAAATCAATTTGACATTTGAGAAATATCCTCTTGTCAGGGGCATTAAGGACCTTGAAATTCCATGATAGGAGAATCATGGCTCCTTAGGAAGGGGGCTTCCCTTTCGGATCTCAAATTTCTCTATCTTTTTGTTCTTCTCGAAATATCTAGTTTAGCTTTATTTTATTTCCACCCTCTACTCCTCTTCTCCCCGTTCTTTGGATTCTTTATCTTGGATATGGAATTCTCCAACATTCTTTCCTCTAGTGTATCAACTTCATCATCACCACTATCTTATTCCACTTCTTCTTTCGAAACTTGATCCGCCGCACTCAAATCCTCCAAATTCCACTTAGGGTTGGGGGTGGTTGTCAGTTGTATATTGAGCCCCAATTTTTCCCTATATGATTTCTTTAATCATGTAAATGTGACTATCCTCTTTAGTAACTATTGATTATCCATTAGAGCCCACTCTCAATGTTAGATTAGCTATAGTTGGCTCATAGTTATTTCATGGGTTATCCATGAGTTATGTTTCTACTAACTCTTTTCCCGAACCTCGCATTCCTTCTATGTTGGATATCTCCTTTGGCCCCTTACAAATTTCTTTACCCTCTGCCTTAGGGCTTGCAGTTGTTTCCTTCTCCATCTTACCTTTGCATCAGTTGTATTCCTCTACAATATGACCAAAGGTAGTTCAAGAGTTACAAATTAGGTTTGGGACATCCCTTTCCACTCTTTTCCTCCATACCCTTGTGTTTGATAAGATTTTGATCTCATAAGGGATTCACTCTTTTAGGCTTACCTCACTAGGTCTCATATACTGTGGAATTTTATTCATGACCTTGATGAACCTAGTATTAAAATTTGAGATAGATTCATTGTACCCTTTACTAATACTAGTGAACTCATTTATAATGAATCTAGGGTTAATTTTGTCACCATATTTCTCCCTAAATATTCTTTAAAATGTATCCCATGACCTAATTCTGGCATCAAGTAAGCCTTCGTACCAGTCCCTTGCATCATCTATCTGAGATTACATAAATAATTTCATCAACACATCCTCATCTTCTACCTCAAAGTCATCTATCAGATTTAGAAAGGCTCTTAGATGATCTTCCCTTGATAATTCATTATTGCTAGAGAATCTGGATAAAGCATTTCTAACATCATTTGGAAAAACATTTGGTTATCTTGGGATACCAATAAAATCTAGTTGTCTATACCTTTGTAATTGCAATGGTCTTCTTGCTAGGAATTTCCCTACAAAAATATTTATTTGAGGGTTAGCCTAAATATTTTTTCAGTTTACAATATTTTGACCTCCTAGTGGATTAAAAAAAAACCACCTACTTGACCACCCACATTTAGATTATATTATTGATAATTTTCATAACCCCATAGATTCTTTTGTGGTAGACTCACTTGAGGCTATGGGTTATGGTAAGTTTTGATCCATTGGGGAACTTAATTGGGCATAAGATGTATGTATAATTCTTTGTTGTGGAGTAGAAGTGGTAATATAAATTAACGGGGAATTTTTTATAGAACATGTAGGGATATTTTGGAAATGTAGGCTTCTAGAAGGGAAAGCTTGAGAATTAGAACTAGAGATGGATGGATCTCTTGATCCATAAGACAATCTAAGAGCATCTATTCTTCTTCTCATATCATCTCTGATTTGAATATTTTCCATTCTTTCCAACTCTATCTTGAGGTACTCAACCTCTTTATGTAGTTCTTCTTTAGTATGGACATGCAGTCTAGATGTAATGGATCTTTGTGAAGAAAAATTAACATTTAGATTTCTATACAACATAGCATGAGAATTGGGAGTTAAACCCGATGACATATTAATTGGTTGACTAGATGGCCTCCTTGCACAATTGCTTTAAAAGTTTTTGGTTACAATCATAGTCAGAGAACTCACTCTTGCATACACACCTTCTCTAAGGTCATATTCTCTTTTGGTTTTTTCTCTTTCCTTCTCAAGTTTTTCCATGAAAGCATCTTTATCTAACCATAATTTACCACTTCTCATAGATTCATCAAGTTTATTTTTTCTTTGAACATCACCACCCAAAAATGGTGTGGTAAGAGTACTTCCTTCATTGTTCAATAAAGCACTATCAAGAATATCAATAGACTTAACTATATCTTTTGCTTTCCAAGTTTGTCTTTGAGACTAGAGCTTGCTAGCTAGCTTCTTATTTGGATTTGTGTTGAAAAAAGATATTCTTCCATCCGTATTTGTTGATAATATTTTTATTCTTATAATTTCACTAGTTAAAAAGATATTTTAGAGTTGCCACCCACAAATGGGAACAAAAATTTAGAAAAATTCATAGAAATTGTGAGTTATATACACAAATGAGTATGTATAAGGCCTTAAAAAAAAATGATTTTAATGTAATTGTTACCAAATTTTCACCTATAGCTCAATTTGGTAGAGCTGAAGCAATTGATTAATTTTAAAGGTGAAAGGTACTCCAAAAATTTATGCTATGCTTAACCGTTCCATGATTAAAGGTGCTTGAAAAAGATTGAATTTAGTTTTTTTATTCAGTGTTTTGCAATATAAAGGAGAGTACATAAAGAACACAAGATGTTCCTTTCATTCATTTTACAATGTTTCATTCATTTTGCAAAAGAAGTATGCACAATACTGCATAAGTGTTGCTTTTATATCCATTGGAAATAAAGGAGTAATCAAATGTCCCACACAAGCCGTGGGAGTAGTTGAATTAAAGCAACATAGAAATACACTATACATCTAAAGATGAAAGTAATAAAAGGAGCATATAAGAAAAATAATATCCATCATTGCATGTTGAAGTTTGGTGTTGATCTTCATTGTTGCCTACTCCTCCTTGCTCTTGATCTTCAAATGAACCTACATCATCATAAAAGAGTTGGTTAGAGCTCCGAATATGAATCTCACTATGTGTTGTATCAACATAAATATAGCATATTCCTATGATGCTTTAAGTTAGTTGAGCAAGTATAAGATATATATGTAGGAGATCCCAAAATCAAACATCACAAGAGCATTAAGCTTCATTATTTTTCATCTAACATTTTTTTCATTGTGCAGGTACAAGTGAAATCTTGTTGTTGATTCATTTCTATTGACATCATAGAATGTGGTGAAAAAATGGGCTCCCACAAGGGTTGAGCCCAACATGCTACCCCTAAGTTTCAAGAGGGGAAAGAGATAGAGAAAACACATTCAAAATGCTCAAGTAAAAGCATTTTCCATTGAAGGAGTAATTCACAAGGTGGCTATAAGAACAACTAACACATTGCCCATTCATGAAAACCAAGTCAAAGGTGCAATGAGGAAGCCTCTTTGAAATGGGAATCACAAATAAGCACACTTAAATTCTTAAGTAATATGCAAAATAGAACAAAATTGCAACAATTCTCATGAAGGATCCTTGTGTATTTTCAGGTTTTCATGTCATTCCTAGTTTTGCATAACTATTTTTATGTTATTCATCACTGCCACAACATCATTCCTGCTACTTTCATCATATCAAATGCATACAATAAGAGAATCAAAGTAGTCATAATCATCTTGACTGATGGACAGTCATGAAGATATAATATTTCTTGAAGTTACTATTGCATTAGTGAATAAAGTAATGAGATAGTTATTAAAGTAGTATAAAAAACACAGAGAGACAACATAGTCTTGGGCAGCAATATGCAAGTGTCATAAATATCATAATGGATTGTAAAGGTGAAGAGAATAGACACATTGAATGCATAAGGGAATCTCATTGTAGCATACCATTGAGTGAAGGTCACTATGGTAGAAAGATAAAGAGAGATCATGTTAGGAAGAATGGACAAGGAGACACTATAACTTGTGTTATAGTGACAAAAAAATTGCATGATAAGACTTGTAGTAGATGAGATCTCACAGTCAACAGGGCTTAAACTACTGCCTATTGATATAACTACAAGTGATTTGAAGTAAATAATACAAACATTTGTATCAGAGAGCAGCACAAGTAAAGCATAGAGGCAACAATCTTGCTTAAGACTGTAGTGCTTTGAAGTTTTACAAGGTGTAGTTCCATGGTAGTGTCTCAAGAAGCAATGATTTCCTAGGTAACAAGCATGCAGGATCAATATCATTCAAAATATAGTGGCAATCCACATGTTATATGAAGGGCACCATACTATCTTGCAATAAAAAGAAAGCACATTTATGACATTCCTTGTGAGTAGTACATAATGCAATATATATTATGAAGACAATAGTAATGAAACAAGATCAAATCAATGACCAAGAGACATATTTGCCAAATGGATATCAAAGGAAGGGTTTCTCTCTATTTCAAAAAAAGGAGGCTCGACCTACCTAAAAGAGAAAACCCATAATAGGAAGTGGAATAATAAACTACAACCTGATAGTGTTATCTTCTTTTTCTAGAAAAGCAACCAGACCAATGAGGATTCTACAAAGAGGAATGCTTGAGGCATTTGTAAGCTTTTATAAAATAAAGTAACTTGGGGTTTTATGGCCGTGACCTATAACATTTTGCATAATTGGAAGCATGAAAGCAAGAAGGCGCAGGTTTTCCAAAAAGCCCTATTTCATATTGGCACAACCAAAAAAAAATATACAAAGAACAATATTCAGTTTTCATTGCTTCTAGAAGGTATAAAACTTCATAGGGGAAAAAAAAGAGGAGAGTAAAGTCATGTTCTTTTCTGAAAGTAAACTAAGTAGATACAAGTCATGACCATGATGGTAAAACCATGAAGGATGTTCAGAAGTAGAGCAAAGAATGATTCATATTCTATTCTTTCAGGAAATGGAGAAAAATCTCATAGAGGTCATGGCCTTAGAAGTAGAAAATGGGTGCGACACTCTACAGGAGCTAGGTATATTGAAAAAATGAAGAATGGCGAGCTTTTTCAAGCATTTTTCAGTAAAATATAAATAAAAAAGATCTTCCTTTACATAATAGAAAATATACGAGAAGAGCTTACCCTACTACTTGGAGAAGATTCGAGCATTTCGTAATAGGAAAATCACCTCTCAAGTGGAAATACAAGCTCCAACAGAACCCAAATATCAGCCTCAAGATGCAGAAGGAAGATTCATTAAAATATGGAGATGAAAATACATTAGGAAAATAATAATGGCCGTGGATAAAAGGCCAAGAAACACATTCAAAATGGAGACATTGAGAATATTTCTACATATTTTGGCAAAAAGAGATACTCACAATGTAGATTCTCTATTGGGAAGGCTTCAAAACTCCATGAAAGGGCTTGAGCTTGAAACCCTAATGGCAACTGTGTGCAAAGCTAAAAAACTTGAAACATCAAAGTGCAAAATGATGCGAGAAATGAGGAGTTCGAATGGTTTTGTGTTTAGGGTTTTCCCCATTTACACTAGTTCGGCCTTAGGAATTTTTTCCACATTAATTTCAAAATTAAAATTCCTTCACTAATACCTTTGTGGTATTATTTTTTACATATGTTTACAAGCTTAGGTCTTGTATGCATTAGGATTTTATGTAATTTTTGAGAAAGTTGTATAGCTTGTGTCTTAGTTTTTTTTATGATTTTTATAGAAAATCAAAATGCCTAAGTAGGGAGATATTGTATTCTTGGAAAAACTCAAATCAAATCATATATTTTTCCTTGTATTTTTGAAAAATCAGATCAAAACTCAAGTTTGAGCCTTTCTTTTTTGTAAGTTGAAACTGCAAGATATTGTAAAATATAATTAAGGAAATATTCTATAAATTGCCTTAGTAATTGTTATTTTAAATGTAGTAAAATCAGGGCGAGTGCATGGAGTTCTCATAAAAGGATTTCTTTTTTTAGTTTGTCTTTTTGAGCAAAGTAGAAAAAAAAGGAAAAATGAGGTTTCCACTTCTGATTTTTAGTCACAACTGAATTGTTTTGAGTCCTTTCTGGGTCAACCCTCTTGAGAGGGAATCTTTCCATCTTTTTCATTCAGTTTGGAGACAGTTGGGGCCCTATTTTGGAGGTTTTTTCCCTTGCTTGAAAATCACACTGGATTTTCTATTTTTAGGTGCAGTTCACTCAGATTTTCCCTCTCACTCTTGGAGACAATTTTGAGGCATATATTGGAGAAAAACTTAGTTTTTGTGAGTTCAGATTTGCTTCTTACTCTCTTGATCATTTGTAGAGAGTTTTGTAAGCTTTTATTTTTACTCATACTGTGATATTCTCATACTCCTTTCAGAGCAATAAAAATAGCAAAGCATTCCTATCTCATGGTTTTGTCTCATTTTTGCATTCAATGGTTTGATGTTAAAAATGTGATTAAACTTTTGAATCCTTTTGCATGTCCCATTATTGCAAGTGTGTGTACATAATTCTCATTGTGATATAGGTTGCATGTTGTGTTTAGTTTCAAACCTTCATGCAAATTACTGATGTGTTGCATTGTTTCATCTTAGATTGTGAGAGTTATTGTTTTGAGAACTGATTGTGAGTGGAGTTAGTGAATAAATTTTAAGTTCTGGTGCATCACCCCTTATATGTTAGGATTTTCATTTTAGTTTATCCTTCTACCCCTTGTCTCATAAAAGTCTCTAGTTTAGGTGATCTTCCAAGGGAACCGGCCCTCTCTCGAGATTCATTCTCTTTATAAGTTACCCAAATCTTAAGAACATTTCCATGTTTCAACACACATAGTTAAGTCAAATATTAGCTAGGGTGCAATCCTGATTGACAACAATAACTTTTTCTTAGACTCTACCCAAGAAGATGCACTTGACTTAGACAATATTTAATGCTAGTCCCCAATAGAGTTGTCAATCTGTTACTTGTCTAGACTTTGATGGATAATTCAGAATTCATAATTAGTCTAACAATTCTTGGGTTCTAATGTAGCCAAAGATTCTTGAAATTCCAATCATCCCTAGTAGAGTTACCATCTATTGGTTTTATTTTTAAATCCTAGCTGATTCCTAAAACTATCTAAAAATTTTCTAATTCTTATGCCCAAAGGTTTCAAGAGGTTGGCCAATTAATAAGAGATTGATTCTTTAATTTTCTCCTCTCCACTTCAAGTTATGCAATACCTAGGAGGGTGATCCTTACAATATCAAGATAGTTTTAACTTAATTCATACCAAGATATTGTCTAAACAAAAATGATCTCATGAAATGTGCCAAGAATTACAAATATAACAAACTTAACTAGCTAGATTATTGGATACTATTGCTTCATTGGCTCTGAGAACATGAATAAAATTTAAGGAATAAATTAAAAATTTAATGGAGATTGATTTGAAATATGATGACCATGGATATGTAATTAATATTCATAATTAGAATAGTGCCTTAACCTAGGTTACAAAGTAAAAAAGAAATGCAATTAACTTTTGGACAACTTAAATAAATTTGTGAAAGCTCATATATCATTGCCCTACAGTGATATTCTTCACTAGTTACAACCAATTCTACTAAGAAATTCTTGAATATGTTAGAACTCTCAATATTCTAGATACAATAATTTAATCTATTAATTGAATAGAAGTTATATGAGAAACATTCATTTGCAATAAAAGCAATGATGAACTTAAATAATCCTTGATCCAATTTTATTCATATGAGTAACAACATTGTTTGCATTATATCCACTCCATATACCCTCTAGAAAACACAAAATACATGACAACCTATGACCAAAACTATTATCAACTACTTCTAAGAATTTTTCCCTTTTCTATGCCTATGCCTTATTTTTTATTTCTTTTATTTTATTCAACTCCTTCCTTAAATTATTCAAATCCACATTTAAGGCTTCCTTTTCTTGGTCATCTTTATTAACTACCCCTGACTAAGGTGGTGGTATCAATCTAGCTTAAACATTCAATTCTTCTTACAACTTTAAATTTTGAGCATTACCCTTATTCAGGTTTGCCTCTAGTTTCCTCACTATTACTTCTGTGAACATGGTCATATTCACAATCAATGTTTTTGCTTGTAGAGAACTTGTCTCACCCAATCTTTTGAAAATTAAATTTCCTATTAATTCACTTATATCATCAATAACATTGGGTCTATTGGTTTCAAGAAAAAATGAAAAAATGGCTAAGGTCTCATGTCTAGGGTTAAATCTTGAGCTAAAATAAAGTGCATTTTCTTGCTCCATAGATGTCAAAATTGGGTCACTACCCTCTTTCCTTCTAATTGTATCAAATAAAATAGAAGAAATAGTAGACACCCACCACTTTTGACAAACTCCCTACCTCTTTGAGGTGTCATTGCATCCATTTTTGCATCTACCTTGGTCTAAAATTCTGCAATAATTTCTTTCTTTTTTCTTTTGTGAGATTTTGTCCTTGCATCTTTTGCTGCAACTCTTCTCGTTTATTTTTAAGGATGGAATCCTTAAACTACTTAGTGGTGATAAATTTATAATCCTGCATAAATTTAGAGTAGGCTAATGCTCTCACATCATCAATTGCTTGATCTCCAATTTCAAAATTTTCAACATCCTTTCATTGGATGGTCTTTTAATCACAACTCTGGTAGGGGGATGCATCACTTAAGACAAATTAAGGTCATATGGAAATTCATCAAGACCTATGGGGTAATCCACCAAATATTTTGTGATGGGAGCCATCTGTTGTATAGGTGTATTACTCTCAAGAATTGGTTTCTCAATTATTTGAGATGAGGAGGGCATGGGTTCATCTCTTTAAGGACCTTAAGAGGCATATTTTCCAATAAATTGGTTGTATTATCAAGAATTTTCATAAACCTATGAATTGGGTCTTGGATTTCTGTATATGCACCCTTATAAGAAGGATCTACCCTTTCCTCATTTCTTTGCACCGTGTTTAGTCCTCTAGATTAAATGGGAAAAATTCAGGGACAAGTATCCTCTAATTTTGGCAATGAAATCTCTAGATAAACATGCCCCAAATATAGGCATAATATCAACTATGACCACCTCTTGGGTGACTGTAATGCTAGGGAAAGAATATATAGTCAGAGGGAGGCTTTTGATTAGGCCTACGACTTGTAATTTCTTTCTGTCCAACTGCATGATTCCCCTATCAAGGGACTCATACTCTAATTTCAAGGAATTAACTACTAACTTGGGCATGATGGTGGTGCTAGCTCCAAAGTTAATCATGGAATTATGCAACATCTTATCTCCTACGATGAGGGTTAAGAAGAAATGGGTGGGTTTCGTCTTGCTTACCTCTTCTCTGACTAGCTTTTCCTTTGTGTTTACAAATTTTTTTGCTCCCAAGCTCGAGACTCCTAAATTGGATTCTTTCCTTTATCTTGAATACATTCCATAGATGGATCCAATTGTGGAGTCATCCTATCCTTTCTCAAGGCCTCCTACAACAATGATTTTTGATCGGGAATAGCCAAAATGTCCCATAAGGACACATTGATGGGAGCATTTTTTAGTTGTTTGACCACATTGAGTGATCCAAGTAGGGGTACCTTTGGCTTGAAATGGATCATTTCCTTCGGGTTGAACAATTGTAGGAAAACCAATAATCTTCTCTAAGGTTTCTTTAGGCTACTATTCTTGAGGCACAGGCTCGCTAGTGAATACTTAGAGTGGGTGTTGTAGTCTGAATGGACTTATGGAACTCCTATCATCATTTACAAACACCATGTCCTCTCCTTCCATCCAAGAAAAGAGTGTGTGATCCTAAACAATCTTTGTTTCTTTTTCCATTTACATTCCTTACATTTGAGCATTGAGCATAGTGCTCTTACTCTAGGAGAATGGTAAGTATATGTTGACATGTCTAGTGCAATGCATTGACTTCTTTGCTCCATGACCTTCTACTGAAGGTTGTCTCTTGGAAAATTTTGAGGCATGTGCACATCATTGAAAAGGAAACACCAAGTATTTGTATCATCTACTAGATTGTTCTAGCCTGTGACTAGGTTTCTGTTGGGATTAGATGTTGATGTTTGCAGTGGAGTGGGAACCAAAATGATATGGACCAAGGTTTGCAATTGGTTGTTCCCTCTTTTACCTCCTTGATATTTATTGTGCTAGAAAGGTGGCATATTTCCTTGATAGCTCTAAGAAGGAGACTTCAAGGGAATTTCTTGTTACCATTTTCTACTGATAATTTTATTTGAGAAGTTTCACAACAAGCTCTTTATGTCATTCACTTCTATGACTAATGAAGAGGAGCCAAAGGTGCTTACTTGTGTGTTAGGGTATACGTACATTGAAGGTGGAGGTGGAGCAGATGTGTTAGGAGCGACTAATTTTGCAGGTTGTGTTGATATCTATAGGAACATCGACATAAGTGATCTTGGTGGGAGCTTCCTAGCATCAATTAAATTGTTTTCAGCTCTTGTCACCAAATCATGTGTTTGATAGAGTGTTTCCCCTAAGGGATTGTATCATGAAAACTACGTCAAAGTTAAAATATTTCAAATAGAAAACAAATTCCATGCCCATGGATGGTTGAGAAGTTACGAGGATCCTTTTCCATGTATTGTGGAATCTTAAGTTGAAGTATATAATGGCCTCTTGCAGAGCCCTTTTGATAGTCATTAGTTTTTGTAATAAGGACAAATGATCTCCTTTCTTTGAGAAGTTCTTAAATAATTTGTCTCTAAGCTGATCCCAAGTGGTGATAGAATTAGGAGCTAGAGATCTATACCATTCCTATGCCTTGGTTTGAAAGGTTGCAAGCAGTCTTAGAGCCACGCTTTGCTTGGTCACATAATGAATAGTGCATACATCTACTACATCTTGAAGATTCTCTTTTGGAATCTTAGAATCTTTGCTAGTAAATTTCAAGAGGGCTTTAAGGGTGTTGGTGGGGATAGGATTCCATACATTAGGAGGAGTAGGAGGAATGAGCAGGCTACTACTATTCCATGCTACATAGTTTCTAGGTATTTGAGCGGCCATAGGAAATAAATTCCTTTGCACCTAAAAAAGAATGTATTCTAGTTTGGAATAATCTACCCAATAGTGGCATAGATTGGGCCCTTGGGGAAGGACTTGTGCTTCTATTTATGTTTCTCCTAACGAGTGATAAAAAATGTGCAATATTTCTTCTCCTAGGAGAAAAATATGGTAGTTTAGTGTATTAAAAATTACCTCTAGAGGATGCCTTGGTTTGGATTATGGGCATGAATGCACATATTTGTTTTATAACCAAGATCTCTAGACAATAGTTGAGTCACCATATTTGATGTAGATCCCTCCAGTGAACACAAGGTCTCCAATAATTTGATTGAGCACCTCTTCAAGGTTGAACTATTGAGAGAAACACCACTCTCATGTTATGAGCAATTGAAACTTCAATTCCACTGGACATGCAAAAAATAACTATTGATCCTAAAATCTAATGCCTCTTGGAAACAACCTTATGGGAAGTTGAATATATGGGGGACTAATTGTTCTTTGTGAACAACCTCTGAGATTTTAGAAGTTGTCTCTTTGTTCTTGTTTGGGGAGAAAAGGGGAAGAAGGAAAACAAAAAAAAACTAAACTAGGTGATATACAAAAGGTTTTACAACATTTTAAATCTCTCTCTTGGATAACCAAAGTACCAACTCCATTGCAATAAATATAGAGTTCCATAGACCCTCCATTGTTGTGGTATGATAGTTAAATCATATGTGTCCAATAGAGTATTTCCCCCAAGGGATTGGATCATGACAGCTATGTCAGAGTTGAAAGCTTTCAAATAGTAGACAAATTCCATACCCATGGGTGGCCGAGTAGTTATGGGGATCCTTTTGTTGGAGTATGGACAAACACTGAGAGGGGGGGTGAATCAGTGTCTGAAGGATAGACCTAAAAATTAAACCTTTTAATTTTGGAAAAGACTTTTTGGTTCAAATATCCTTTCTATTGACAACAAAGTAGAGTAATCACTTTGAGAGCATATATGAAAAGAGGTAAGAAAAGATATGAAAAAATTAACTCAGTTCATTTAGACAACTTGTATGAGATATCTTGTATTTACAAAAGATGTGACTGACATTTTTTAACAACCAGAGCATGATGACAAAACAAGTGTAGCTCATAAAACTATGTACATGAAGACCAACATCTTTGAATCACTTTAAGACCACCAAATTTCAATGCAGCTTTATGTGACACTACAACAACTGTGCAACTAAATGACATATGATAAGCATTGAAACAACAAAGAGCTTTATTACATTATGACAGATTGAAACATAACAATCTTGAACTATGAATCAATGAATGACATGTAATGTGATAGACTAAATGCTTTTTATCACAACATGCAAAACATGTCTGGTTAAATAAAAAATTTAAACCAATTTGAAATATATGACTATGAAAGCACTTGTAACAACAGATTACTACAAAAATAACTAGTAACAAACATTAATGTATCTGATAACTTATGAAAGTCAAATAGACATGAAAAATAATCACACAAAGACTCATCACATAACACATTATATATCCTGAGTGGAAAACCCTCTTGGGGAATAAAAACCACTCAAAAAAATTCTCTTTATTCACTTAGAGAATCAACTCTACAAAGTTTAGGAGCACCAACTCCACACAAATCAGAAGCACCAACTTCCAAAGTTATAAGAGCACCAACTCCTCTACTTTTTAGGAGCACCAACTCCTCCACATTTGAGGAGCACCAACTCCTTCACATTTTAGGAGCACCAACTCCATAAAATACAATGCATAATCAATTATAGTGTACTATTAAAGCCCTAGAAGTGAAAATGCAGTCCTAGAATCTCAATAGTAGACCATGATGATTTTCAATGAGCACATTGAAGAATGTTATATGAAAATGACAACATCTTCTCTTATACAATAATCTGAGAATCAAAAATATTTTCAAAGCAATACAATGTCTTATATCTGTCAAGATTAATCCTAAAGTCTCATATCATTTTTCTTTTTCTTTTCTTGCAGTACGAAACAAGAAATTCCAAAAACCCATTGTATACCTTGATATTTTATGCTACTCTAAATGTGTGAATCTAACTAAGAAACATGAAAGACAAAACACCAAGGACACCTCAAGATTAGCCAAAAGAGAGTTACAACGAAAAGGAATGCAAATAAAATGAAACACAAACACTTTTACCTCCCTTGTTGTTGAAACTTCTTTGATTGGCCCTTGCTTGGATTGGTTGTGTGCTCCTTAGATGATAGATTGAGTGATTAAAATGCAAGCTTCAATATGCAAAATGATGGACAAAAGATGGTTGAATGATCTAAAATGACTTGGACAGCATGTAGTTGTGAGAGTGCAAAGTGTTGTGAAGGCAAAATGGCAGCATAAGGTTATGAAAATCAAAAGTGTTGTGTAGGAAATGAGCATGATAATTTAAATGCCCTTGAGGAGGGGGTATGACTCTAGAGGAAGATTGAGGTCAAGGAAGGGAAGACCCACAAGCCCTCACATCTTGACATGAGGGTGACAAGAGGATATGACAAGTAATGAGGTGGAGGAAGTAATACCTTGATAAGGGCTCCAAAAAGGTGGGACTTGGTCACATGTGGTGATTGTGACAAGTCCAAGGTTGGTCACATGTGGAGATTGTGACAAGTCCAAGGTTCTAGAAGCCTTGGAAGATGGAATGTGAATTAAAAATTCACATATAAAGGAGGGGAATCTAGGACAAATAAAAAGGAATTAAAAATTCCTTGGAGAATGATTAGGCTTAATTAATTTATAATTAGAGGATAATTAGGGGCTAATTAGGATTAAAAGCCAACTTGCAAAAGTTGGAGGATGTGACACATCCTAATCAAGGATTAGGCATGTGCACATCCTTAATGAAGAAATTAGGAGATGGATTAGGATTAGATGAAAAAGACATGTGAGGAATTGAAATGTAATATTTATTTAATTTATTTGATGAAAAGAGGATTAAGGAGGGTAAGGCATTTAATTATTAATTAAATACCTTAGGGATTTGGCAGAATTAAAGATATTAATTAAATAATAGTAATATTACTTAATTAACTCGGATAAGAGGATGTTTAGACGAAAAGTGATAAATTTGGATAAATTAAGTGTCCAAATTTGGATGTCTACATTTTTCCCCTCTTTGAGATGGTGTTACGAAATAACATCATTTCAAAGAATATTAAAACATAGAACCTAGAAGAAGATGGTTAGATTGGAAAAGATGCCCCAGTCATTCAAAGAAGTGACTAGGAAGGAAGATGATGGGGGTGTGAAGAGTTAGGGATGAATGATGCCCCCTCGAGAGGACATGCGGGTTCAAGAGAACACGGGTGGGCTCTCGAAATAGATGATGTGATGCAAGGGGAGATGAGGAAGATGATGCAAGGTGATGGGGAAGAGAGTAAGTGACATGGAAATGGGTGAAGCACAAATGGATTGGAGGACAAAAGGTGATGTTGCCCCAGTCAAGGTATAAGTCAAAATGGGTTGATGATGGATGGAGGGTTGTCAATGAGGGAATTAAAGATCCCAAGACAACATGAGGATAGGGAAGGATACATCCCACTGAGTGGTATTGATGAGGGAAGGATACATCCCAAAACACCACTAAAGGATAGGGAAGAATACCTCCCAATGATGATGATGAAAGTGTTGTTGATGAGGGAAGGATACATCCCAAAACAACACCGAAGGGATAGGGAATGATAATAATGGATGAGGATGATGATGGGGGGTCAAGGATAGTAACGAGACTGGGGACAAGACCAAGGATATGATTAGGTGATTCAGGCTAAGTGGAATGGATGGAGATTGGATAGAGATAAGGATGAAGGATGAATGATGAATGGATGGGGGGATATATGCAAGACGATAGAATGGAGAATGAGATGCAATTCTAAATGCAATTTATCATCTTTGGAGCACTGGTTTTTGCTATAGCATAAGACACCAAGTGCCAGGGTATGTGGAACCAAGGCGAATTAGTGTCTAATGCATAAAACAAACACAACAGACAAGAAGGCTACCCCAACACCCCAAAGTCACAAAGACCTTGGTCGGGCCAGGTATTGAGATAACCACAAGCACAAAAGGATGCCCCAGCATAACACAAGACCTCGGAGATCTTGGTGGGTACTATGTGGGACAACCAAGAAGACACAAATAGACATAAAAGATCAAGATATGCCCCTATGTTGACCAATCAAAACACACCATAATATGATGGATTATGGCGGCTTGACAAGTGATGATAGGGAGCTCAAATGATAAACACAATCCAAAAGCATCAAAAGATTGCAACTACCCAATGATGGCGTAGACTGGGCCCTTGGCGAAGGACTTGTGCTTCTATTTCAATTTCTCCTAACGAGTGATAAAGAATGTGTAGTATTTCTTCTCCTAGGAGAAAACAATGGTAGTTCGGTGTACTAAAAATTACCTCTATAGGATGCCCTAATTTGGATTCTGGGAATGAATGCACAAATTTGATTTATAATTGGGAGCTTTGGACAATAGTTGAGTCACCAAATTTGATGTAGAGCCCTCCAGTGAATGAAATATCTTCAATAATCTAATTGAGTGCCTCTTCAAGGGTGAACTATTGAGAGAAACACCACTCTCCTGCTTTGAGCAATTGAAACTTCGATCCCACTGGACGTGCCAAAAAAGAACTATTGATCCTAAAAGCTAACACCTCTCAAAAAAAACCTTATGGGAAGTTCAGTAGATGTGATGTCCCCTTTTTGATAGCCACCTTGAGGATCGTTTAGCCTTTATTTATTCTAGAAGGCTAAATAGGAGAAATAAGGGAGTGATTATTAAATTAATTATTTATAAAGTTATTTCAATAAATTAAACTCATAAGATAACTTTATATTTAATTAATTTAATAAAGTGACTTAAAATAAAATAATAAATCATAAAGTCACTTAAGGGAATAAAATAATAATATTTCTAGAAGCTTCTTGGAAGGCATTGAGAAATATTTATAAGGAGTTGTTGGCCTAGCATTTGAGCATGCTTTTGTCTTGGATTTTATTTCTCATACCAGTTTGGTAGAAGCTTGAATGCTTTGCTTGTCTGAGGGTTTGAAGACTCTAGAATACTAGGTTCAGTTGTGAAAGATTAACCCTAGCTAGAGATTGTGGAGGAATCCATCTAGGGTTTCGATAGGTTATTCATTGAAAAGATTAATCAATTGCAATAGCTGATGTATTATTGTAATTTTGAACATGGCTTACTATTTATGCACTAGCTGATGTATTATTGCATATTGTTGAGGATTTAGCAACAATTGGTTTATTTTTGCATTTAATTGGGAAATTCATTTAATTGCATCAGCTGAAGTATTGTTGCAATTATTACTTCATTTGAGGAAGGAGTTTATTTTTTGCAAGGTCAATTATTCCAAATTTAATGGTCAAGGACCAAATTTGGAGAAGCACAGGATAATCAATTTTTCTTGAGGTTCATTTTTATTGTCTTGCACATTTAGTAAAATTCAATTTCATTTTGGAGGAATTCAGTTGCACATTAGAGAGTCATATTCAAAAATTGACATATTGATTTCATTTGAAGAAATCGTGATTCTTCCAAAGAATTTAGGTGCAACATTTGATGATTGGAAGCATTTGATTCTCATAAGGAATTCAATTTTTGAAGTTAGATAATGACAAGTCAATGAGGAAAAGTGAAACGTAGTTGGCAGATACAAAAGAAAAAGACAAATTCTATACTCTTGAAGTTGACATGAAAGATTGGTGAGTTGGATGACAACTTCAAAAGAAGGAGAAAGACGAATGAAAAGCTAAGGTGATTCAAATATTATCGAATCTCTTAATATTGATTATTATTTGAAAATCATGGTTAAAGAAAAAATTGCTTTCCTTGGTCATTTTCAGGTGGATGGGACAAGAGGAATAAGACAAGAGTGTAATCACCAGGATGAAACAAAGGAATGGGTGTCAAAGAAGTAAATAATTGCATAAATTATATTTAGACTATATGATTGGAAATTGAAGATTGGGAGCTGCTTAGTATTCTTCAGGTGCTCAATAAAATGTGGAATCATCAGCAACACTTTACATTTGGTCAAGCTAGATTTTGAAATTGGGAGTTTTGTTTATTTCAACCTTGGCTGAAAGAGGTCACACTTCATCAAATACTTGGGTGCAACTTGTTAGCAACTAGGGAGTTTGAAATTGTGAAGGAATTTGATCAGCTGGAGGTGACAACTTATGGCTGGACAAAGACCCAAAAAAAAAAGTTTGTGCTGAAATTTTTGATTTGAAGATCAATAACTATCATTGCTCTACCTAGTTGTCATTACTAAGTTATGTTTCAGTTAAAAACATTGCATTGAAATTGCATTTCTACTTCATTAGGTTGATGGACTGTGAATAGAGAAATCGATGTCATAACAACAATTGATATATTGTAACTTTGGTAGTGAAATCTGCATTCAATAATTTGCTGTCATAATTGTGTTGAAATCTATCTCTTGAAAAAGACTAGTTGTAGTGAGTATTTAGAAAATTGTAACTAGTATCTAAGTTGCAATAGAAGGAGTTTTGAAGTTATTATGCCAAATGTTTTTCAAAATGACTATTGGTTGTAGATGATCATTTGTCTACTTACATTCAATTTTCAGTCATCTTATTATCTTCAAAAATCATAAATTACTTCCGTTGCACATACATATTGCTTTCATTCATTAGCTAGAGTCTTTTATGCATTTTAAATCATTATATACACTCAAAACACAAAAGGAGAACTTATTATCAGATAGAAGAGATTACAAGACAAGTGTTTGATGAAATTACGGAGCTTCAAAAGAAGAAAAATAAGACCAAATTTTTCAAGGGTCTTTACAATGTATCAGAGCTAAGAATCCTGCCAACCTATTGGGTTGTTGATCTTTGTTTCAACTATTCTTTTGTAGATCATAAAATTCAACTAGGTTACTTGGCTACATCTAGCAATTCAATGGAAGTTGTGTTGGAATCATTGAATCAATATCAGATCTTTGTTGAAAATAAAATGAAATGTTGGAATAAAGAACTAAAGGAAGGATTGGAAAAATGGAACAAAGAAAAAGAGGCCATCAGGACTTTTCAATAAAGATTAAATTTTGTGTGAAAATCTGAAATTCTTACCACGGATTAAAGCATCTCTTCTTAACATTTTGGAGGAGGCTGAAAGTTTTTTGCTTAATTTTGGATAGTCATCTTTTCAAGCATTGTTTAAAGCTATGAGACCTTTGGTGAGTTCTTTGGTTAATCCAAAACTTTTGCAACATCAAGATGAAGAAGTTAGACTTGCAATTGTCACCTGTATGATTGAAGTTATAAGGATTACAACTCCTAGAACACCATATGGTACTGATACTATGAATGTAATACTTCAGGTGATGGTGGATATCTTTTAGGGATTACATGATGTTAAAATTCCTACCTTTTTCCAAAGAGTAAAAATCTTGGAGATTATGGCCAAGTTTAGGGTATGTTATCTCTTGCTCGATTTCAAGTGCAATGATTTGATCCTCCAGATGTTTGACTACTTCATTTTCAGAATTAGAAAATGACATTCAAACAATGGGAAGACAAGTATGTTCAATATCTTGTCCCTAATCCTTGATGAACATGAAGATGTTTGCAAATAGTTACAATCAAATTTATCAGTCATTTGGAGAAGAGAGCAACATGTCTCAACCGTAGCATATGATCTCACAAAAAGATTGGTTGAGAAGAAGATTGAGAAGTTCAAGGAGTAGTTGAATGCAAAAGAGTTAATCTCATTTGGCCTACCGGTTCCATCTTCTCTACTTGAGGAAAACATTCCATCATCTAGTGGAGCAGCTGAGTTGGATGATGAGTTCATAGAACAACCTGAGCCCTCTTGTGTTGAGACACTTAATAAGGGAATTGATGATGTTTCTATAGGTGGAATTAGTGCTGACCTAATTCCAAATTAGGATATGTGCATAGCTGACATCATCGAAGAAAATAGTTGTGTAACTCAAGAACTTCCAGAACAATTTGATGCTTCCACTAATAAAGCAAAGGATGTTTGTAAACCTAAAGGTTTGCACAACTTGGAGAGCTGGTTGAAGGTGAGTGAGGATGAGATTGTGGTAGCCTTATCTCATCATGATAAAATTCACAAGATGATTGAGAATCATCTTTGGATGGTTCAATTGGAGGGAAGACAAAAGGGGGTCAATGCAAAGTCTTCTCATGATAATCTACGTGCAATCAAAGAAGGCATGGGAACAATGAAAACAAATTATTTGCACCTTCTTTAAGATCGTGATCACCTTCTCAACCTCATTGAGGCCTATTCAAATGATTTGAGAAGGAAAGAAGATGAAGTAGATAAGCTTTCTCAAGAGCTTATGGTTTCTAGTGATTCCTTGAGGAGTACTCAGTTAGCCCTTCAGAATCTGAGATTCATGTTGATGAGCTCTACTTAGAGTTGGGGTTGGCTAGATGCTCATCGTGTTCAATAAATACTCAGTCATCTATAGCAGCTAGGGCATAGGACAAGGAAAGCAACATGAGATCTCATAGCATTCACACTCAGGATACAGGTGCAATGTATTTTGTGTTGGATAGGTAGGTTGGTGAAGGATGCATCGTGCTTGATCTTGAGAGGTATATGATCGAGTTGTCAATTGATTTCAGTCTATGGGTTTGAGATAGGCATGTTGGAAGCAATATCCCAACACCATCTTCATGGGTTTTACCTCCTATTTCATTGATTGATGGTTGTCCTACTTTGCTGGTCAAAGTTCTGTCAGGTTACACTTTGAGGGCAGCAATTTTTGGTATGAATAGGAGAGATTGGGATTGTCACTTTGGATTTAGAGGATGAAGTGATGATGAGTTCTTACCATCCTTGGGTAGTAGAGGTACCTTGTGCTCCATCATGGACTTGATTCACAAGCTACATGGTGTTTTTTTGGTTTATGCTAGCACCTTGAAAGATGTTGGTATATGTTTTTATGCACCTAGGCTAAGAATTTTTCACATATGTAGGAGACCACTCAGTGTGGAATGAATTGCTGATGATATAGACACATTAGTCTTGGTTGCAAGTTCAAGAGTCATTGAAGATTTGAGCACAAGGCTCTACATTGACAGTTTTTAGATTGATATTAGTTAGTATTTTTAGAAGAAGATGGTTTCTTCTAAGTCTTGTATGTTGGACTTTTATGTCATTCTAGCCTCCTTTGAGGAGATTGATGGTATTCTTCTCACTCTTGAAAGTAAGTTAGGACACTTGCAGTTTCTTTCTAATAGAAGTCTTGTTGACAAGGCTGCAAGGGGTAATGATGATGTTGCTATAGGACCAAATTGTCATGTTGTGAGTTGTGAGTCTTCTTATGATGATGGCAGTATAGGATGGAGTACACAAGACTACTCTAGTTTTCCATTGGCACAAGCAGGACAATTTCACCTCAATTGCATTATGAGGTGTGCTCATTAGTTTTTTTTCAGCCCACACACATAGGAGTTGATTATGTCCTAGAGGACATAGAGAGATGGGTTGAATAAGAGGTGTTCAGGTTCACTCTGGTATGATACGTTCCTGATTTCAGGTGATGAGTCCAAGTGTGGAAATTCTCTCACTTTGTTCTCTCCAATCGGTTGCTTATAGATGTAGGAGTTTGAGACTTTGCTTGATTGGATTCTAGGGGATATTAGAGTGGCACAACAAAAGTCAATTGGTGTTGAGAGTTTTCTCATGGTATCTAGGTGGAGTTGGCTTAAGGATAGTGTGGATGCCTAAGGTTCATCACTACAGTTCTTGGGTGGTGGAGTTATTTTTTAAAGAGATCATTAGTATGCATGGGGTGCCAAGGTTCTTAGTTGGTGACAGTGATAGTAGGTTCTTGAGTTCCTTTGGGAAAGAGCTTGTTAGATGGGCAAGTGTTGAGTTGACCTCATCTAGGGAATATCAAGCTCCTAAGGCTAAGTATTGGATTCAAGTAAACCAATACATCTTGCAGGCACTCCAAGATAGTTGGCAGGTGGCACAAAATCAGCTTAGGGCATACACTAATAAGCATGGGGTTGAGCACATATTTGAGATTGGAGACTTGGTCTACCTTCGGTTGTAGCTTTATAGGTAGTCATCTTTGAAGAAGAGTAGTACAGGGAAACTCAAGTCTCAAGATTATGAACCCTACAGGATCATCAGGTGTGTTGGGGAGGTAACCTATGAGTGGGAGCTGCCAGAGAGCAGTAAGACACATAGTGTATTTCATGTTTCATGCCTTGAAAAGGAACTTGGATAATAGGTTACTTCTTCATCGAAGCTGGCACCATTGGATGAGGAGGGAAAATTAGTCCTAATTCTTGAGAAGATAATTGATACCTAGGAGAAGAGATTGAGGAATAGGGTGGTTAGGAGATATTTGGTGAGATGGAGAGGTCTGCCAGTGGAGGATGCCATGTGGGAAGGAGAACATACTCTACAACATCTGATTTCATAATTGCTTGGGGACAAGGAATTTCGGGAAGGGAGTACTGTGATGTCCCCTTTTTGATTTCCACCTCGAGGATCATTTAGCATTTATTTATTCCCAAAGGATAAACATGAGAAATAAGGGAGTAATTATTAAATTAATTATTTATAAAGTTTTTTCAATAAATTAAAATCATAAGATAAATTTATATTTAATTAATTTAATAAAGTGACTTAAAATAAATAATAAATCATAAAGTCACTTAAGGGAATAAAATAATAATATTTCTAGAAGCTTCTTGGAAGGAATTGAGAAATCTTTATAAGGAGTTGTTGGCCTAGCATTTGAGCATGCTTTTGTCTTGTATTTTATTTCTCATACCAATTTGGTAGAAGCTTGAATGCTTTGCTTGTCTGAGGGTTTGAAGACTCTAGGATACTAGGTTTGGTTGTGAAAGATCAACCCTAGCTAGAGATTGTGGAGGAATCCATTAAGGGTTTCTATAGGCGCTTCATTGAAGAGATTAATCAATTGCAATAGCTGATGTATTATTGCAATTCTGAACAGGGCTTACTATTTATGCAATAACTGATGTATTACTGCATACTACTAAGGATTTAGCAACAACTAGTTTATTGTTGCATTTAATTGGGAAATTTGTTTAATTGCAGTAGTTGAAGCATTGTTGCAATTATTACTTCATTTGAGGAAGGAGTTTATTTTTTGCAAGATCAATTATTCTAAATTTAATGGTCAATGACCAAATTTGGAGAAGCATAGGATAATCAATTTTTCTTGAGGTTCATTTTTATTGGCTTGCACATTCAGTCAAATTCAATTTCATTTTGGAGGAATTCGGTTGCACATTAGAGAGTCATATTCAGACATTGATATATTGATTTCATTTGAAGAAATCATGATTCTTCCAAAGAATTCAGGTGCAACACTTGATGATTGGAAGCATTCGATTCTCATAAGGAATTCAATTTTTGAAGTCAAATAATGACAAATCAATGAGGAAAAGTGAAACACAGTTGGTAGATACAGAAGAAAAAGAAAAATTCTATCCTCCTGAAGTTGACACAGAAGATTGGTGAGTTGGATGACAACTTCAAAAGAAGGAGAAAGACAAATGAAAAGCTAAGGTGATTCAAATATTATCGAATCTTTTAATATTGATTATTATTTGAAACATAGTTAAAGAAAAAATTGCTTTCCTCAGTCATTTTAGGGTGGATGAGACAAGAGGAATAAGACAAGAGTGTAATCACCAGGATGAAACAAAGGAACGTGTGTCAAAGAAGTAAAGAATCTCATAATTGAATTTAGATTATATAATTGGAAATTGAAGATCGAGAGTTGCTTAGTATTCTTCAGGAACTCAATAAAACATGTAATCATCAACGACACTTTACATCTGGTCAATATCAATTTTAAAATTGGGAGTTTTATTTATTGTTGAACTTGGCTAAAAGAGGTCACACTTCATCAAATACTTGGGTGTAGCTTGTAAGTAACTAGGGAATTCAAAATTGTGAAGGAATTTGATCAGTTGGAGGTGACAACTTATGGTTGGACAAAGACTTGGAAAAAAATGTTTGTGCTGAAAGTTGTGATTCCAAGATCGATATCTATCATTGCTCTACCCAGTCGTCACTACTAGGTTCTATTTCAATTAAAAACATTGCATTGAAATTGCATTTTTACTTCATTAGGTTGCTGGACTATGAATAGAGAAATCAATGTCATAACAACAATTGGTATATTGTAACTTTGGTAGTGAAATCTGCATTCAATAATTTGTTGTCATAATCATATTGAAATTTGTCTCTTGAAAAAGACCAATTGTAGTGAATATTTGGAAAATTGTAACCAGTCTCTAAGCTTCAATAGGATTTTTGAAGTTAACATGCCAAATGTCTGTCAAAATGACTATTGGCTATAAATGATCACTTGTCTACTTGCATTCAATTTTCAATCATCTTATTATCTTCAAAAATCAGAAATTATTTGTGTTGCACATACATATTCCTTTCAATCATTAGCTAGAGTCTTTTATGCATTTGAAATCATTATATAAACTCAAAACACACAAGGAGAACTTATTATCATCTAGAAGAGATCACAAGACAAGTGTTTGATGAAATTTTGGTGCTTCTAAAGTAGAAAAAGAAGACCAAATTTTGCAAGGGTCTTTACAGTAGATGGGGGATTAATTACGCTCTGTTGAACAACCTCCAATATTTTATAAGATGACTCGTTGTTCTTATTTGGGGAGAAAAGGGGAAGAAGGAAAATATAAACAAATCTAAACTAGGCGATGCACCAAAGCTTTTACAATATTTTAAATCTCTCTCTTGGATAACTAGAGTACCAACTCCTATGCAATAAATATAGAGTTCCATAGACCCTTAATTGTTAAAAAGAGAACAAAATGCTTAAGGCTTGAACAAGCACAAAGCATAAAATTTAGATCTTTTCATGGTAAGCACCCATTAAGGTTCAACAGAAGTGTGATACCCCTAAAATATTCTATTAATACCTTGAATTCTTACAAAGAACATTCACTCATAAGAATGGTATGATACTTAACATAATTTTTTGTAGTAATGAAAGAGCATATGAGCATGATTCAATTAACAATGAATTTATATCAAACACCATAAAATTTGATACTTAAATGATTAGTTGTTAATATCACATCCATACACAAATGACATAGAGCATGAAACCATTACTAATAGAAAGTAAAATATAACACAAAGGAAAGATGGCACAATTTGATGTGTTATGCTTCTATTACTTGATTCAAAATGACACAAAATGCTAAGGTCGGGTGCTAAAATGAACATTCACTTGAAAAATGATCTTCTATGTAATTCTTACAAAAAAAATGGTGAATAATCCTACAAAAAAGTGAATGGAATGGAGCTCTCCCTAGGAAAGGCTCGAAATTCTCTTTAATAGGACAATAGAAGCAACAAGAAAAAAGCCTTCTCCCACCACCTAGATCGTAAGAGATAAAAACTAAAAAATGGCATTTAAATGTTGCTAGAGAAAGCAAATGGATATTTACATAAATAAAAAAAAGATTAATCCTTCCTTTGATAGGCCCCTATTGCAATTAAGTTTCAATTGGTGATAACTGATTGAAACACAACTCAAAGTTCCTCAAGATATTCTTTTTAATTATCTCCCCTACACAAACCTATTGTGGTAGATCCTAGCCAATTCATGAATGAATTTCCTCTAACAAAACCCATAATTAATCAAGCACCATACATAATTAAGACCCATGACCACCCAAATCCGATCATGGATTAGAGAAATCATGGTGGTTGCTGTAAATACTCAGGCGGGAAAATCCATAGAATATTAATGGAGCCTACAGCCTTCGACTTTCAAAAATGGCACTCCTTGTCACACCTCTACCTTAGAGATAAGTAACACATTCTAACTTTTTCCTAGACACAAGAGATACCTAGGCCTTTGCCCAGCCAACAAGTGGCATTCTCTATTGCTTCTCTGACATTGTATGCTTCTCTTCGTAGCAAAAATTCCCGCTAGGGATATGTGGCATGTAGGAGGGAAATGTCGATCCTTTTCTTCAAACTACCTCTAAGAATCTGTACAAGTTTGACACGTGGCACCCTCCATTGCCGAAGACTTCAAAATAAAGGGCACTTGTATGGCCACCATGTGGCACCATTGTGCACCTTTGCATGAGGAGAAGTCCATGGTCTTGCTTGAATGTGAGCCATATTGACACATGGCATCCCCAACACCAATATGTAAAGGAATAGACTAGAGATTGAAGAAAAAGATGCGGGGCCCCAAAACTTAGAAACATAAGACAAAGAAACATGAAAAATAGAATTTGATTCAATCTATAGAGAAAAAGCTCTACAATACTTGCATTCAATTAATCTTTTTGTAGCTGAATTCAATTGAAAGATTCAAACACTAGTAAGGCTCAGGTTTGGATTCACACCTACTAATTGCATTTCCTTAAATTCTTTCAAAAATAAAATTTTATGTGATATGAGATTGCATGAGTTAACATTTCTTTAAGGGTTTCAGTCAAACAATTCACATATCTTTGTCGATGTTGCCACATCTTGTACATTCTTTGTGCAATACTTATACTTGACTATCACCCCCTTCAAATTACATTTGATAATCAATTACTTCCAAATCCATGGTGGTTACATAATATGTTTTGATCATGTGCATAATCTACAATCGTTGCATGTATGAGATCATTTTACTTAATTATGTTTAACTATATTGCCTCTGCGAATGGTGCAGTGCATTGTGTTTGGTCTGTTTTGATTTTGTAGTGAAACTTTAGCACCCATTTGTCTCAGTACATCATTTAAATTGAATGTTGTCTCATTTCAAAGTTTTGAGATGTTTATATAAAGGATCAACCAGTTGAAGGTGTATACTCTATTGTGCCTTTCCACTTTTTCTTGAGTGTCTTTGATACCTTGTGCCCTGATTTCTAATTTATCCAACTTATACATGTTCACACTTAGTTGGATCTCTTATAATTTTCACTTATGACTTTTCAAAGTGACTGTGTCCATTATACATAGCTTGAACATTTATATTTTCTTACCCAAATTGTGGGAAATGTTTGGTTATAGACTATAATGGGGGAAAACTACAAATACTTAGAAAAAAATATAGGGCTTTTCTTAATACCTAGAAGCTAGGGTTCTATCACTGCATGCCTAGAAAACACTAGGGCTCTAATAGACATGGATCTAATACCAAACTAAAATGGACAAAGATAAAAACACATAGAGCAAAGGAGACAACAAGGAGGCAAAATAAATTTTCTATTTCATTCAAATACACAAAAAAAATTACATTCAAAAAATGTTTACATACAAAAATCAGAGCTATGGCTCTGTATTTCCTTCATACAAAAAACTGTCCAGATTTTGATGGAACAAAGCTTTCTATTTGTTGAATTGTGTTGTTGCAAATATTTTGGAGCACTGGAGGTCTGCACTCTATGTAATATATTTTGCTATTGCAGATTCTTCTTCTTCCTCTATTATGTTCTCCTGAACATTCCCTCCTTGTTCTTCTACTCTAAAAAATATTTTATTCTTCCTTTTTTTCTTTCTTATCTTTTCCAAAAACTTTCGCTCAATTTCAAATTCAACGACCAAAATTAATTCACTACCAGAAACATTAACTGGGACAACATATCATGTCTAAAATGGAAAATGGAGGGAACGATCCAAAATGGATCTCTTTTGACGTTGCATTAAATACATTTGGTTGGCACTCAATATTATTAATTCCAACACTCCCCCTTAATCTTTAGCCTTTCTTTTTTTCATCACTATTCTAAATTTTCGGCGCTAAATTCCCAGAGCAATGCCTTTCTAGAGAAAAAATTTTGGAGCTATCCTATTTGCACCCATTCTATGTTCTAGAGTTGTCTTTCCTAGACCTATTTAGATTTTTAGCACTTTTTTTCATTTCCAAAATTGAAGTTCCAAAGAATTCTATCATCCCAAGCCTATCCCTTAGGTGTTCAAATCAATCTTTGCTCAATGGTTTGGTAAAAATGTTTGCAAGTTGCTACTCAGACCTACAAATTTTTATTTTAATTTCACCATTCTCAACTAATTCTCTTATGAAATGATACCTTATTTCAATGTGCTTGCTTCTTCCATGACAAACGAGATTCTTTGTTAAAGAAATTGATGAAACATTGTCACAAAATATAGTTGTTCCATCCTTTTGTTCTTCCTTCAAATTTTCTAAGGTCCTCTTTAGCCAAATAGCTTGGCATGTTGTTGCATTTTCTATTATATATTTAGCCTCAATTGTAGATAGAGAAACTATTGGTTGTTTCTTGGAAGCCCATGAAATTACTCCTGATCCCAAGTGAAACACATATTCAGACATGCTCTTTCTATCATCTACACTCCTTGCCCGATCACTATCTGTGTAACCAACTAGCCCAAAATTATTTGCTACACTATACAAAATGCCATATCCTTTGGTTCCATTCACATACCTCTGGATTCTTTTACTTTCTTGCCAATGTGACTCTTTTGGAGTCTCCATAAATCTATAAATTAGACTTACACTATGCATTATATTAGGCCTAGTTGTTGTTAAATAAAATAAACTTCCAACCAAACTATTATACATGGTCAAATTCACATTACTACTCCAATATTCCTTTCTCAACTTCAAACCTATGGTTGTTGGTGTAGGGGCAGGCTTTCTATCTTGCATCCTAAACCTCTTCAAAATCTCTACTGCATACTTTGCTTGAGATATAAATATACCATCATGAATTTGTTTTACTTCTATGCCTATAAAATACCTCAAGAGACCTAAGTCTATCATTTCAAATTCTCTTTTCATGGCCTCTTTAAAATCAGCAATGAGGAAATCATCATCCCCAGTGAAAACTAAATCATCAACATACAAGACAACAATTAAAATCTTACCATTAGCTGCCTTGATGTAAAGATTGGGCTCACTATCGATTTTTCTAAATCCATTGCTCAAAAAATATGAGTCAATTCTATTGTACCATACCCATGGTGCTTGCTTCAGCCCATAAAGAGATTTCTTCAACTTGTATACCTTGTTTCTTGACCCAGAACTTCATAACCAAGTGGTTGCTCCACATATACTTCCTCTTTCAATACTCCATTCAAGAAGGCAGACTTCACGTCGATTTGATACACCTTCCACTTGTGTTGGGATGAAATTTCTATGACTACCCACACGGTTTCCATCCTTACAACTAGACCATATGTCTCATCATAATCTCTCCCAAACTGCTATTTGTACCCCTTGAAAACTAATCTTTCCTTATGCCTCTCTATTCTTCTATCAACATTGCTCTTGGTCTTATAGACCCATTTTACTCCAATGACTAATTTCCCTTTGGGTAAATTAGTGAGCTCCCATGTCTTGTTTCTCTCTATTTCATCTATTTCCTCATCCATGGCTTCACACCATTTATTTCTTTTCATAGCATCCTCAAAATAAATCAGATCACTATGAGAAAATAATGCAAAAATCATACTTTCATCAAACTCTTCATCATACCTTGTGCTATCATAAATTTCCATCACGCTTCTTTTCTTTCATGGAATCAATGATGTAAGCCTAGGGTTAGAATTTTCAGACTTGCTTGACTACTTGACTGATGAAGAAGACCGAGTGCTAGAATTTTCACTTTGTTGTAAATTTTCGGAGCAACTACCTTGATGAAATTTTTTGGAGCTATTATTGTTTTCTGAACTATTACCTTGATGTAGATTTTTTATGCTCCTAACTTCTGGAGATTCTTCATCCTCAAAGGGTATTGTGACAGAAATACCCATGTTGCTATCCATTGGTCCATCCCATGACTCATTCTCTAAGAACTCTACATCTCTGCTGATAACTATTTTCTTGGTGACTAGGTTATACAACCTATAGGCCTTGGAATCTTCACTATAGCCCATAAAGATACACTTCTCACCTTTGTCATCCAAATTTTTCCTTTTCTGTTTTGGAACAAGTTCATATGCCACACACCCGAACACTCTTGAGTTCTCAACCATCCACTTGCATTTTGTCCATGCCTCTTGCGGAATCTTGTCACAAACTTCCTTTGTAGGAATTATATTTATCAAATATACTACTGTTGCTATAGCTTCACCCTAATATTTATTTGGAAGTCTCTTAGATTTAAGCATACTTCTTGCCATCTCCACAATGGTTCTATTTTTCCTCTTAGCAACCCCATTTTCTATGGAGTATAGGCTATTGTTAACTCCTTAATGCCTTGTTCCTTGCAAAAATTCACAAACTGATTGGAGGTATACTCTCCCCCTCTATCTAACCTTAAGACCTTGATGAAATGTCCACTTTCCTTTTCAACTTGGGCCTTAAACACTTTAAACTTGCCAAATGCTTTAGATTTATGTTGTAAGAAATAAACCCATGTCTTACAACTATAGTCATCTATGAAGTTCATAGAATATTGGCTCTTACAATAGAAATTGTTTGCATAGGGCCACACAAGTTAGTGTACACTAGCTCCAATGGCGCCCTTTCCCTTCTAGAATTTCCCAATTGAAAAGGCTGCTTATGTTGCTTTCCTAAAATACAAGCTTCACATCTACCACTAGACTCTACAATGGTTGGAAAACCTTTAACCATAACCTTCTTTGATAAAAGATTCAAACCAGCATAGCCTAAGTGTCCATACCTAAGATGCCAAAGCTTAGAAGGGTCTTGAATGATTGTCTTGAAGGTTGTTTTCTACTGTATTGTAGTACATTTTCCATACCTGAGGGTTGCAACTATAGACTGAGCTGAGAAAAATGTCTCTAACCTCAAAGGAAACATTATGTTCTTTGTCATTGGCATTGTTGTAATTATTTTCTTGCTTCCATCCTTTTCATAAATGATGCATTCACCCTTTTCCATCAACACTTTGTAGCCTTTTTGGATCAGCTATCCAATACTCATGAGATTATGCTTTATACCAGGGGAAAAATATACATTGTCAATCTCCTTCTCACCTTGCTTGGTTTGAAACATAATAGACCCCTTTCCCACAACTAGAACTATTTCATTGTTCCCCATTTTTATTTTAGACTTGACATTTTTATCAATGAAAGAAAATAAACTCTCATTACCACTCATGTGATTACTACATCCACTATCTAAAAACCATACCTCATCACTTCCTTGCTTAGAAATGTTGCACATGATGAAGGCCTTTGATTGATTACCCTCAACCACATTTTCATCAACCACATTTGCACTTGGACTAATCACGTTGCTTTTTCTAGCACTCACTCGCATAATGACCAAACTTATGGATATAATAGCATTCAACGTTGCTCTTTTCAAACCTCTAACTTGAATTTTTATTCTTCTTGGCTTGTTCAGAGCTAGACTGAGAACTTATTCCTTCCTCTTGGTTGTGTGATCTTCTTGAGCTATCTTCTACAGTACCTCCACGTCTAGATTTGCCTCTACCTCTACCTCTTGAGCTTCATCCGAAGTTTTTTCTACCTCTCCCCCTACCTCTTGCATTGGCTTGATCTTTGAAAGCTTGTTCATTGGAAGAATTTGCAGACCTATTTAGGTGCTACTCATGGGTTTACAGGGAACCCATTAGCTCATCGATAGTCAATGTTGAGAGGTCATTTGTCTCTTCAATAGAAATCACTACTCCATCAAACTTTGAGAGTGAAAATTTGAGGATTTTCCCCACAATCCTCTACTCTTCCATGGTTTCTTCATTCATCCTCAACTGATTTATCAAACTAGAAACTCTTGTGTGAAATTTTGAGATAGGCTCACTGTCCTTCATTTGGAGAGTCTCAAAATCTCTTCGAAGCATCTGGAGCTTCACCAATATGACTTTATCAGTCCCTTTGTAACTGGTCTGAAGGATTTCCCATGCTTCTTTTTCATAACTAGCTGTTGCTATTTGGGAAAAAATAGCCTTTGTCAAGGTTGTATCAATCAAACTGAGGGCTTTAGCATAATTTTTTCTTTTCTCCTTCAATTGATTCTTTTGAACATTGCTCATTGTTGTAAATGCATTTGGGTCAGTCACATTTGTGAACCCATTTTCTACTAACTCCCACAAATCATTTGCAACTATAATAGTTTTCATTTTCTTTACCCAGACATCATATTTTTTACCATAAAACATAGGTGGTTGCTGCCAACTCCTATTATCTCCTCCAACCATTTTGCTAAATAGGGGAAAACTACAAATACTCAAAAAAAAATCTAGAGCTTTTCTTAATACCTAGAAGCTAGGGTTCTATCACTACATTCCCAAAAAGCACTAGGGCTGTAATAGACACGGCTTTGATACCAAAATGATGGGAAAAAGATCCCAAACTAAAGTGGACAAAGATGAAAACACACAAAGCAAAGGAGACAACAAGGAGGAAAAATAAATTTTCTATATCATTCAAATACACAAAAAATATTACATTAAAAAAATGTTTACATACAAAAATCAGAGCTATGGCTCTGTATTTCCTTCATACAAAAAACTACACAGATTTTGACGCAATGAAGCTTTTTGTGTGTTTCCCAATGTTATTGCTACAAATATTATAGAGCACTAGAGGTCTGCACTCTGTGCAATATCTTTTGCTGTTGCAGATTCTTCTTCTTCTTCCTCTGTTTTGTTCTCCTAAACATTCACTCCTTGTTCTTCTACTCTAAAAAATATTATATTCTTCCTTTGTTTTACCTTTTCCAAAAATTGCAACTCGATTTCAAATTCAACCACCAAAATTAATTCACTGCTAGAAACATTAACTAGGACAACATATGTCTGACACGACAAATGGGGGAACGATCCAAAATGGATCTCTTCTGACACTGCATTAAACACATTTGGTTGGAACTCAAGATTATTAATTCCAACACAATGAAATATCCTCATCTAATGGCATTTGATATGCAATCACATTGAAGTTGTAGAATTCCTTCTATGAGTGGCATTTTAACATGTAGAGTATTCTTGTCTGGCACAATCTGCATGCAACTAGAATTTGGCCACGTTTACGTGAGGTCTTAATACCAAACTTCATATGAGTTTGGCCTTAGCTAAATGGCTTTCTATTTAAAGCTTGTAGCATTTCCAATAGTCTATTAGTGCTTAGACTGGGTCGAGTGTAGAATGTCTTTCTCTTTTCATTAACATTGCTCATCAATACCTCTTCCATGTTGTCAACTATGTTTCCACACTTGGCTGAGTAATAGAGCACAATCTTAATTAAATTTTTGTCATATGGTTGTAGGTAGTGCGTTAGCTAATCATATTTCTCTAACTGTCTAAGCCATTTTATGTGATGAAATTCAATGATTATAAATTGATTTCGTTGTCAATCCTTGACGGGTGTGTGTAAAGGTTAAAAATAACTTGTCAAGCAAATTTAAATTAAATTTTCATAACTCATTTTATGAATTGATAAGTAAGCGATATTTTCCACAGCGTGTCAAATTATGATATTGCTAGTAGGATTCAATCGTGTAGTTTTCGAGTCAAACTCATTGACCCATGTTTCATGAGTAGTGGTTCACAAGAACCCATCTCTCATGATAATGAATGGTCCACTTAGCACTCATTGCATCTAGGTGATGCTCATAGAGGTGAAGCACTGGGCCTTCCTGGGAGGTCACCCATCCCGGTAGTGCTCCAGCTCAAGCGTGCTTAACCATGGAGTTTTCCCCAAGGTTAAGCCCACATAGCTTGCAACCCCATTTGCAAAACCTTCAGCAAGTGTTGTGCCTTATGAACCATTCATTATAGAGCCCCTTTAGCTCATCAATTGATAAGTAGGCGGTGTTTTCCACAACATCTCAAATTATGAAACATGGGTCAATGAATTTGACTCAAAAACTACATGGTTGAATCCTAATAGCAATATCATAATCATTTTATGAAATTAGGTTAAGAGGTGGATAGCAATCCTTATTATTTCAATAATTTATCTCCCATGGATTTACATGTCACTAGTTATAATCTATTGTTTAATTAACATTAAAAGAGGGTAAAGTGGAAAAATTACATGATTTCCATAATCTTTTAATACTCATTTATTTGATTAGCTTATTAAAGGAAAAGGATGATTAATGAAATTCGTTGCATGTTATTTCATAGTCATATTTATGATGTTTCCATTACATATCTTTCGATTTATTAAACTTATAAAAAGAAATAAACAAAAGGAGTAAATGATGAAGAATTTTATGAATTCTATTGTATGATATTTTAAATGGTTAATTTTATTGATATAATTTTTCCAAGGAAAAAGATTAATGTCCTAACGTGAGTCTTACCAATGGCTAGCTAATTTATCATCTAGGTAAAACATGTTCATTCAATTGGCAATAATACAATTCTCTCCCTGAAAGGAAAGCTACACATTGAAATGGTTAGAAATTCCTTTTATGTGATTTGAATTTCATTTCACAATTCCTAGTTGAGGAGAAATGATTATTAATATTATATGGAAATAGAAGTTTTAAAATTATTTTTTGAAAAAAAACAAGTTAGATAATGAAATTGTTAGAGTGCTAAATCCTAGATTCTTTCCTTTTCAAATGTAAATGTAAATTCTTCCAATGAAGTTTTAATTCCATTTTCTTTGTCAAGGGTTGAGGAGAAATGAATGTTAATATCTTATTTTAATGAAATAGTAGTGATATAATCTCTTTCCTTGAAAATGCAAGTTACATGTTGAAGTTGCTAGTTTATTAAACTTTATAGCGTTTCTTTTCTAGAGCTAGTTCTCACTCACCACTGAATAAGTGGAAGAGTATATATATTATCTTCATTACCATTAGATTTCTAATTCCACTAGATAAGTGGAATATCACTCACCACTGAATAAGTGGAAGAGAATACAATTGATTTCATTATCATTTTAGATTTCTAACCCCATTGAATAAGTGGAAGAGTATGGACTTCATTTATTTATTTTGATCCCACTAAATAAGTGGATGCAATGTATTACTTTAATTTTGAAAATTATGAACCATGTTACTTAGATTGTATCCTTAATCCTTAATTAGAATTAGACTTCCGTTGTATGCTCCCACCTTTCCATTATGGATCTTGGTGATCAGAAAACAAATTTGATCTAATGATTATTATATGATTTCCTTATTTGATGTTCATCTAGAAATTTCACCTAATAATAGATTATGGGAAAGTTGTAAATCGTGTTATTGTATTCTTTAATCTTATTATTTGGATCAAAATTTTGTTGTATGCTCTCACCTCACCATTATGGATCTTGGTGATCAAAAAGAAAAGTCGATTAAATGCTTTTTAGATAATTTCTTTATTTGATGTTCACCTAGAAATTTCACGTAAATAATAGATTATGGGAAAGTTGTAAATCATGTTATTGAATTCTTTAATCTTTTTATTGGGATCAGAATTTTGTCATATGCTCTCACCTCATCGTTATGTGAATTATGTTTATTGTATTCTTAAATCTTAGCATTGGAATTAGAACTTCATCATATGCTCTCACCTCACCATTATGGATCTTGGTGATGAAAAAATGAAGTTGATCCAATGATTATTAGATGTTTTCCTTAATTGATGCTAATTTAGATATTTCATCTAACATTTGATTTTGGATAAGTTGGGAATTATGTTTATTGGATTCTTAAATATTAGCATTGGAATTAAATCTTCATCGTATTCTCTCACCTCATTGTCATGGATCTTGGTGATTAGAAAATAGGGTTTGATCCAAAGATTACTTGACATTTTTCTTAATTGATGTTAGACACTTGAATCTAGATTATTCGCCTAACATTAAGATTATGGGGGAATTTGTGAACGACGTTGCCCAGAGTGAGTGGAAATCAATGAAGGACTATTTGGGGAAAATTGGACCCCAAAAAGGGTTGCATACCCATGAATACAGTGCTTGAGTATTTGATTATCAAATAGCAATCTAGTTCCATTTTTGAATTGGGATTATTGGTAGCCCATTTCTTGCTTGGGGGTTTGACTAGAGCCTATGAGGCTTCATGATGTCAATATGGTTGGGAGGAGAGAAATCCCTTATTCAAGGGTATACATCCTTGTTAATTTATGGGAGAAAAGATGTAGAAGATCACTTCTTGTAAATCTTCTTGATATTTTTCAATTATTAAAAGATGTGTGCTAAATATTTTATTAGAAATAATGGCTCTTTAATTATAATTAAGTTCAAAAAAAATTCTTTTTTGAACATCTTATGGGCTGATCATTACAATGAGAATATACCTAGGATGAAGAGGAGGGTAAGTGCAATAAGATGGGGGGGGGGAAAGGGGGCTTAAGTGGCCACTTTTTTTTTGAAATCAAGAAATACTGACCTTGGACATGAAATTGAGGATAGTTACACTAAAAGATTTGAGATGCAACAAACACAAGGATCATAGTACTCCGAGTCTACTTTATAAACTACTAATTTATTTTGAAAATGGTTGAGATTAAGGGGTTCACAAGAGAGGCCCACAAAAATTGTTGTTGTTTTTGTCAAAAAATATAACACAACAACTTTTGTGGGAATGTAGCACGGTGAATTTTTTTTTAGTATTTTTAAAATCACTTTGGTGAGAAATTAGCTAACAATATGTAGTTGATGTGTGATTTTTCTAATAAATTTTTAATGAATATTTGATTTTTTACTAATTTTCAAAGTGGACACTTCCTTAAAAATAGAATTGTGGCCACTACCCCTACAAATTTTGGGAACTAATTGATTTTTTTTAATATTTGTAGAATGAAGTCTAGTTTCTAAAAATGTAATTTATTTGAAATTTTGATGAACAGTTAAATTTAAAATGAAAAAAATACCAAACACTATTTTTTTTCAAAAAAGAGATACATAAACAAAATAAATTATAGATCAAAGGCTTAACATTGTCAAAAAGTGAAAAAAAATGCATCGTTGGATAGCTAAGAGAGAGCCTAACATTACCCAGGTGTTTGATTTGTTTAACATTGAAATGCAAGCAATACTAATGGTGAGCACGAGCTCGATTATGTGAAATATTGTAGAATTTGCAAAAATACATATTTGGTCATTGGGAAGGCCCTCCAAGCCTTTGGGTTGGTATTCCAAGGCAAATACCAATCCCAAGGCTTGGGGATTCCCAAAGCAAGTGTATAGTCATAAAATTGCACCCCTTGCAATTTCACATACATTCTTGCATCTGCTTTAGTGTCCACTCCCTTAGCATCTTGAGTAGGCTCTTTTTAGCCCCTACATCATCCTTGCCTCCCTCTCAGGATGCTCCAACACCTCTTTTCAACAACCACCCTTTCGTGTTAACTTTTCGTTGAACTTTGTACTTTTCCAATTTGCATTGTTTTATAGTGTGACGTGTCCAGACACTAGCGCGCCATGCGGATGTCTACACTCCGCACTAGCATCCTATGACATTTCAATGCTCAAACGACCATTTTTTAGCATGCTTTCCACTTGTCCCCTCCTTTGGTCAGTGGTAACAGCTCGAGATGATATGTAACCACCTAGGAAGTTTCTTTTTGCTTCTCTTCTCTCCTTAAAATTAGTATTTTCACTCCATTTACAGCTTCTAACTTCTTCCAAGTCTTGCTAGCACTTCTCTTGCTTCATTCTAGCTTTTAGCCTCACTCCATCACTTGCTTGCACAACTTCATACAACTTGTAGAAGCTTCAAGCTCTCTCAAGCTCCCCTTATAAAACCATTTTCAACTTCATCTCCCTCATTTCATGCTTGTGAGCATCCTAGGATTCCATATCCCCTACTATTCACATACCTACTTGGTGATACAGGTTCTCCTCCTCGAGTGGGGTTTGCTTTTATCACCTCTTTTGTGATACGGGTTCTCCTCCTCAAGCAAGGTTTACTCTTATCACACGCTGATTTGGTGGTGTGGGTTCTACTCCTGAGCAGGTTTTTCTTTCACCACACGCTTTGTTCATTTCTCTCTTTCTCTCTATTTTCTTGGCTGTCCGTGGAGGTGGGAACACCAAAATGGGGGTTTGACTGGGGAAAACTCCTATACAGCCCCAACACTTTCTCCAGATATTACACTTGCAAGTACTGAAGATATCTACAAGCTGGAGGCTTCATCACTCATGTGGTTGTAAGTATTTCTTTCCTTTCTTCTCCTTATCTTTTTCATTTCTACTTCTCTTCATCTCATTTCTATCACTTTTTATTACTTTATCACATTCTGTCATTTTCCTATATTCTGTTAGTTCTCAGTAATCGGATTGCTAGTTGTTGCTTAGGCATTTTCTATGAAATTCTTGCTTTTTGGTCTATATGAGATGCCAACACACCTCTGAGATGCTAGTGTGTTGCATTGTCATTTTTATTCTATGCTAACATCCTTTGGCTGAGAGCCCGTCAGTCTATCCAAAAAATCTCTGTGACCTAGTCTTTTGGTTTTTGAAACTCTCATTGTTGATCCCAAGGTAGATTAGGTCAGTTCACCCCATGAGGCTCTCTGAATGAAGAGAACTCATGAGTAGCAAATCCCCCTCTTCTACAACAAGATATAACACGAGCGTATTATAATGCGCTCACATTATATCTTAGTTTTGACATGGTTTTTGCATTTGTGCGGGACATGTCTAGCAAGACATAATGTGAGTGTGTTATAACACGCTCACATTATGTCTTTCTTTATGTTAAATGCTACTCTATTAAATGTATGTTTATATATTTTTATGCTTGTATGTCATGTATATATGAATGTATGCATGCTTGTATGTATGTATGCATGCATGTATGTGTGTATGTATGTATGTACATGTATGCTTGTATTTATGTAGGATTGTATGTACATATGTATTATGCTTGTATGTATGTATGTATTTATGTATGTCTTTAGAGGGAGGGATAATTTTAGGAGAGAGAGAGTTGTCTAGGTAGGGTGAGAGGGAGAGAGGGAGAGAGAGGACCTAAGAAAGAGAGAGGTAGAGAGGTAGTGATAGAGTCTTGAGAGAGGGAGAGGGGGTGGAAGGGAGTGGGAGAGAAGGGGTTGGAGTGAGAGGTACTTAGCTAGGTAGGGTGGGAGGGATAAATGGAGATAGAGAGAGAGGGGGGTGGGAGAGAGAGAGGGGGAGAGAGAGAGAGGGAGAGAAAGAGAGAGTTATGCAAGTAGGGTTCCAGAGGGAGAGACTTGAGAGTGGGATGGGGTGTGAGAGGGAGTGTGAGAAAGAGGGAGTGGGGGAGAGAGGAAGTATGAGAATGAGAGACCTAAGAGATGGAGAGAGTGTGGTAGGGAGTGACTTGAGAGAGAGGGAGAGAGAGGGGGGTGGAGTGAGAGGGACTTATCTAGGTGGGGTGCGAGAGATAGATAGAGAGAGGATGGAGAGAGAGAGAGAGAGTTACCTAGGTAGGGTGCCAGAGGGAGAGACTTGAGAGAGAGAGGGGGTGGAAGGGAGATACTTGAGAGATAGGGAGAGAGAGAAAGGGAGTGGGAGAGAGAGGGAGTGATGGAGATGTAGTGGGAGGGAGATAGAGAGAGATAGATAGAGGGAGCAAGAGAGAGTGGTAGGGATTGATTGAGTGAGAGGTACATAGAAAAAGGGAGAGGGTAGATAGAGACAATTAGAGAGGGTAGGAGAGAGGGAGGGAGAGAGAGGTGAGATGTATATATAGAGAGAAAGGGATAGGGGTTGAGGGTATAGGCTTTATGGATTAGGGTGGAGGACCTATAGGGTTGATGGTTTAGGGTATTGGGTTGAGGGATTAGGGTTGAGGGTACATATGGTTGAAGGATTAGGGTTGAGGGTCTAATGTATATGGTAGAGGGTATAGGGGTTGAGTTTTTAGGGTTTAATGGTTGAGGGTTGAGGGATTAAGGGTTTAGGGATGAGAATTGAGGTTTGATGGTTTAATGTATAGGGTAGATGGTAGAGGGTTTAAGGGTTTGATGGTTGAGGGTTTAAGGTTGAGGGTAGAGGGTTGAGGGTTGAGGGTATAGGGTTGGGGGATTAGGGTTGAGGGTCTAATGTATAGGGTAGAGGGTATAGGGGTTGCAGGATTAGGGTTTAAGGGTTGAGGGTTGAGGGTAGAGGGATTAAGGGTTGAGGGTTGAGGGATTATGGTAGAGATTTTAATTGGGTTTAAAGGTTTAAGGGTTGAGGGTAGAGGGTTGAGAATTGAGGGTATAGGGTTGAGGAGCTATAGGGTTGATGGTTTAGTGTATTGGTTTGAGGGTATAGGGCTGAGGGTATGTGGTAGAAGTTTTAAGGGTTTAGGGTTTAAGGGTTTAGGGTTGAGGGTTTAGGGTTTAGGGTTTAGGGTTGAGGGTAGAGGGTAGAGGGTTGAGGGTATATGTTTGAGGGTATATGGTTGAAGGATTATGGTTGAGGGTCCAATGTATAGGGTAGAGGGTATAAGGGTTGAAGGTTTAGGGTTTAAGGGTTGAGGGTTGAGGGATTAATGGTTAAGGGTTAATAATGGAGGGTTGAGGATTTAATGTATAGGGTAGAGGGTAGAGGGTAGAGGGTTTAAGGGTTTAGGGTTGAGGATTGAGGGTTTAAGGTTGAGTGTAGAGGGTTGAGGGTATAGGGTTGGGGGTCCATTGTATAGGGTAGAGAGTATAGGGGTTGAGGGATTAGAGTTAAGGGTATAGGATATTGGGTAGAGGGTAGAGGGTAGAGAGTTTAAGGGTTTAGGGTTTAAGGGTTGAGGGTTGGGGGTTGAGGGTTGAGGGTACAATGTATAGGGTAGAGGTTATAGGGGTTGAGGGTTGAGGGTTTAGGGTTTAGGGTTTAAGGGTTGAGGGTTGAGGGATTAAGGGTTGAGGGTTGAGAATTGAGGGTTGAGGGTTTAATGTACAAGGTAGAGGGTAGAGGGTAGAGGGTTTAAGGGTTTAGGGCTTAAGGGTTGAGGGTTGAGGATTTAAGGCTAAGGGTAGACGATTGAGGGTATAGGGTTAAGGGATTAGGGTTGAGGGTATAGGGGTTGAGGGATTATAGTTTAAGGGTTGAGGGTTTAAAAATTGAGGGTTGAGCATTGAGAATTGAGGGTTGAGGGTTTAATGTATAGGGTAGAGGGTAGAGGGTAGAGGATTTAAGTGTTTAGGGTTTAAGGGTTGAGGGTGTAATGTATAAGGTAGATGGTATAGGGGTTGAGTGATTGGGATTTAAGGGTTGAGGGTTGAGATTATTGGGTTGAGGGTAGAGGGTATTGGGTAGAGGGTAGAGGGTAGAAGGTTTAAGGATTTAGGGTTGAGGGTAGAGGGTTTAGGGTATAGGTTTGAGGGATTAGGGTTGAGGTTCCAATGTATAGGGTAGAGGGTAGAGGGTATTGGATTGAGGGTAGAAGGTTTAAGGGTTGAGGGTTGAGAGTTTAAGGTTGAGGGTAGAGGGTTTAGTGTTTAGGGTTAAGGGATTAGGGTTGAGGGTAGAGGGTATTGGGTTGAGGGTAAAGGGTAGAGGGTTTTGTTGAAGTTTTTTTTAGTACAACCTTAAAATCCTCTAAAGGGTAGCCAACCCTTATGCTTAATAATATTAAAGGTTAGTTGCCAATGAATGGGAGCTTGATATATAACCTTCTTTCCCCTGTACTTCAAGCTCTATAAAACCTTGGAGGGTGATCCCAACAATGTGTTTATAAATACTAGTGTGTTTAGGCATCAATCATAAAGTTATCAAATGATTCTCCTTAAAATGTTTAAAAGACCCAGAACCCTAAAGGTTTGGCTGACCTTCATGATAGTGTCTAACTCAAACAAGAGAAAATGTAATTCATTAAATTCCACACACACCCACAACAAGATTGATAAGTAAATTAATTTTAATTTTGTGATCAGTTGTTGAATTGGTCATCACAGTTGCAGTATAGTTGCTCTACTTAAAATAGTACCATATCCTTGGAATGGAATCAATTCCAATACCCACATGATTTGACAACAATTTTTATACATGACAATACCTAAAGCCTTGAAAACACTGCATTATAATATTCCCGCTTAGCATCTCAACCATTCACTTCTTACTAGAATCCTCATACATGACTTATTACAAACCTATAGTTATACTCAAGCATTTACATCCATTCATTAAATTAATGAGCAAGAATAGAGCAGTACATCCATTAAAAACCAATAGATACAAATAAGATAACCATTGATTATATTATTCATAGTTTGTAGAACTAGTACATAGGAGAGTAAACTCTACATACTTTACACTACTATGTTATATTATCACTATCATTATCAGAGAACCATATACATATTGGAAGAATTCATCCCTAAAACATACTACTAGAAATTTCAGTATTCTTTTCTATTTCTCTACAACCCCTTCAAAGAAAAATTTCCAACTGACCCCCCTCTAATCAGCCTTGAAATCCCTTTTATAGAACAAGGGAGCAAAAAGCATTAGGATGAATTACAAATTACATTTTACATTCATTTTAAAACTAATTTCACCTGAATGTGAGAAATTCCCTATATAGTTATAAGCAATCATTTGCAGGACATTGGAAAGCAAAAAGAAAAATTCCAAAAACTGTTAGTTGGAGAAGACCCACCAACCTTCCAAAAGGCGTCGTTGTTGCAGCATCAAAACTTTCACGTCCACACCAAACCTATAAAATTCACCATCAACACCAAAGGAACAAACTAACAGACCAACCAAAAGGAATCGAGTCGGCACAAAGGATTGAAAACCAAGCATTAGTTCAGAAAGAAAACAAGATGCTACCCTGCTTTGTTAGCAATAGAGTAAGTATGCCCACTTGGTGTCCTTATTGAAATTGGGGAGGCTACCACCACCTCATCATTCAAGTCTTTCATATCAGCCATGTCCATAAGGTACTAGCAGTACCCTGAATCAGTTTCAGTCTTGCTATCTGAGGGATCATCTAAGACTTCAATGGGAGAATGATGCTTTCCTAGATAAGCTTGATGGTATTTATTCTTCCTCGTTGCCTCCCTTTTAGGCTTGTCAAATTTCTTCCCTTTACCTTTAACCAACTGCTCTAAAACAATTTTGCTTCTTAGATGATAGGCATGCTTTACAATGTTTCCCACAAATTTCTTACCAGCTTTTCTTTTCTTCCTCGGAGTTTAAAAAATTCAGGCATATCCTATTCATTCCTAGGAATGTCACTTTGAGACTCAAGGGGATTGAGTCTCTTGTACCTTTGGACTGGGATGACAAACACACTTAGTTTATCCATTAGGCAAAGTAACTTCACCAATTTCACACAAGACAAAGACACATACAACAATGTATGAATCCTACCAACCTAGGGAAAAGCTTAACAAAATACCTCTGCAACCAAAGAAACTCTTTGCCAGCCTCCCTATGGACATAAGCTCAATTTTCAGCAATTGGTGAGGAAAATATGGCTATTGGTCCTCATTATATTGAGAAATGCAAGTGTGCCAACCATTAATATTCAAAGAAAGCTTGTGTGAGAGAGATGATAATCAACTATTTTTATTTTTGAACCTCAGTCGTCGATCACACATTGAGACAAATCAATAGATAATCAATCAGAATGATTAATTATGACAAAGATAATTGCATGAACTTGATGCCTTTTCCTAATCAAGAAAACCCAAGTGGATAGACACCCACCCCGTTTGCATACTTAATCACATTCTTAGCATTTAATAAAACCTATCATGTCATATTTATCCAATCACCTATGGGAATTAATTTACTTGCAATTCATCACAACAAGACATCGGGGAGCGATCTTGATTGAATTTGAGAATATTAGTCTGTACTCTACCTTACTTCAGTTTCACCTTCCCACGTGTACTAGCATTTGACAGAATTGACGACCACAATCAAAAAGAATTTTCCAAATCTCAAACACATGCCAAAAGAAACCAGTTCTAATATGGAACCTGTTTTAATCTTAGTGCCATTTCGGCTAAATTTTAGTAGTACTTTATCTCCACTAAAGTCCATTGGAGCCCTTAAAATATTCCATGTGGCAGTCACCCGCTCACCTACTGAGAAACAAAACATACAAGTGGGCCCCTCACAGGATGGCAGGGAGTGGTTGGGATTGACCCACATCACCTACCATCAATCGTCAATCTCTATCCTCATAAAGAATACATTATCTCCAAAACCTGGTTGGTCCCTCTATGAAGCAACAAGTGTCATCTTGCCCACTAGCCTGTGACATTTTATAAGGATCAAATAAAATATTATAGGGTGGTGGGGAGAGGTGGAGATTTGACCATGTCACCCAACAACCACTGTAGACCTCCCTTTGATACCACTAGCCAATCACAAAAGGATATTAGGCCCACTATATAAAGGTAACACGTGTCCAATGCTTGCTAGCCCGCATGATTACTTCACCTCAATATATAGAACAAATGGGCGCACGGGGAATAACCCAAATGAAGAGAAGTGTTGTGATACAAGTCATTGATCTTTCTTTAAGCTCCACTGACTGACCCTTTGGAAGAAATGGACCCACCGCTAGATATGACATGCGAAAACCACCTGTTAGCCCACTTGATTATTTTAATAAAGAATGCAATAGAGTGGGCACATGGGGAACGGTCAAGATCTATCCATGATGATTGAACAATCATTTTATAACTAAAATCTGCACATGCCACAAATGTTAGTCTTAAAAAGGGGACCACTACTAGGCAGATGAAGGTTCGAGACATGCAGACATGGATTAAAACCCTAGGAAATATTAAAACTCGACCCCAGACTTAGGCGAATTATCATACAAGGTTTCAAGCTTGGAAAATAACGACAACAATTTTAAAATGACCATGGGCACTGACTAGTAACCTTAGGACTTTTGGGCCGGTAAAAGAACGAACCTAATGGCATGAGTCACAACTTAGACAACCGGGAAACTACATCATAAGGTCAACAAAAAAATAGAACACCAATCAAAATTTTCAAAATCAAAGGTTAATTTGGAAGGTTTTTGGCAACACAAACCCTAAAACAATGATGAGGAACATAACCCTAGGCCTAAAGTGAGGGTCTAAGCCAAATATTTCAAGATTTTAAAATGGAAACAAAGAAAATTTTGATGGGTTCCATCAGTGGCCCCTATTGGGGACACATGCCTCTCACAGGCATGGTGAGATCCAATAATCTTAGGTGGAGCTAACCTAGTGTCAGAATCATTGGGTAACAAAGTCTCTTTATTTCAATTTTCAACTTCACTTGGTGGCCCCAAACCACCAAATGAAAAAGGGAAGTCAATATTTAACTTTTTCAAACACCAACTTGTTGAAGGAACTAATTTACCTCAACCCACATTTACCTCTACCATACCACTACAACTAGTATAGATTTCTTCTTATAATTAGAAAAATATGGTTGCCATTGAAATCTACCTAATTACAAACATTGCCACTAACATTTCTCACAACTTTTGTGAGCATACCATTGCTAATGTAATCTATGTCATTCTGCTTTGTATAACAAGACATAAACTAATAATTTTCATCATCACATGAAACATATGTGTTACATTCATTACATGAAACATATTCATATTGAAGATAACATTCCTTTCTCTTCATTTGATTGTCATGCTCCATCAAAATACCTTCCATCTGAACTAGAAATTGAAAGTATTCATACTCTCCCAAGTAGTTGGCATCATGATACTCAACCTTGTCTACAATATCTATTTCAAATGTAAAACATTAATAGGAAATTCCCTCAAGGAGCTCATCAACATGGTTCTTTGTTCGCTTAAGGCCACATTTTAATCATGTGTCAGATTCATCATCAGAGTTCTGAATAAAGAGTGGATTATATTTGAACCAACAAGGTTCATCATTTCTCATCTCTATTGAAGATGGAGGCTTATCAAATAAGGGATTTTCCATTACATTCGTTTCTGTCATAAAGGATTCTACCACCTTAACATGAAGATCTAAATATTTCATATCATTAATGTATTCAAAGTCATTACAATCACTAGAAGAGCATACAAATAGATTCTCAACTTCATTCTCATCATCAATAGTTACCATCTGTGACTCGCATTCTGAAAACTCTTCATAGGAAGAAAGTTGTTCCTTCTCAAACAAATATGCATTCCCATAATTATCAACATATTTCTTATTTGCAACAAATGATTCTATCTCTTCTTCATGAGGATAATCATGATCAACAAAGGAATGACCATATTCAATTCTGTAATTATTATTACAGCAAGGGGACTCATCAACAGTAAAACTATGTTTAGAATCTTCAAATTTATTGCACAGTGTTATATCTTCCATAGGACTACAGGTGTTGGAATCATCACAAGAATCGAAGCCCAGGAGGATACCAAACATGTATTTAGGCTCTTGCTCTTTAGATTGGTCATTTTCACATACTTGGGTTGATTCACCATGTTGAATACTTGAACCCATTTCTATTCCTTGATTAGCAGACTTGTAGTAAGGGATAACTTCACATACCTCCTTCTATTCTCTAGACCATGCATTTGAAAAATGATGACTATTTTCATTATCTACCTAACCAATGAACTTTCCACATATTTCATTTTCTTCACTAAGGAATGCATTTTCAACTTTTTCTCTACTCTCTTCTTCTTCATGAGATATCTCACTACTTGATTCATACGAAGTAGCAGAATCATTATCATTACAGATTGAAAACATTAAAGCCTTTTGATGATCATCTCTAATCTTTTCAAAACAATAAATACATTCACACACTTGGTCAATCCTAACAGGCTTCAACTCCTTTGGCAAAACACTCAAACCTAGTTCATAAGATTTGTAAAATAAGTCAATGCATACTGAATTTTTAGGTCTATGACACTCAAGAATTGGAGCCAAAACATCCATAAATCTTGCATAGAGATCATATGATGATTATCCTTCACATATCCTTATGCAAGAGAGGGATTGAACAAAGACTATAGGATCACAAATACATTTGGGGCTATATGTGACCAACATTATGGAATGATGTCTAAGTTGGTACAACAAGGGTGTAAGTGTTATGACATTCATTTTTAATTTCTGACTTACACCTCTCATCAAAATTTGGTGCCTCGGGGAAGAAAACACTTATAGACAAATGACCCTTGTCCATTCCATATTTCTAGTTGTTTTCAATGTTCATGGCTATATCATATACCTGATGCAAGGTTTTAGGATCCTTATCTCTCAGCAGATAGCTCATCTCATTATCAAAAGCTTCCAAATAAACAACCAAACACACTGCATCACTTAGTCTCAAAACTTTAGGAATATCCCTTAATATTTTAGCAAATTTTTAGTTAAATGTTGGGACCAGCTCATCCTCTTCTTTCTCAATGCTCATAAATTTATTGAGCATGGAACTAGAATTGATTCTTTCACCAAATTGCTCCATGAAAACTGCTTTGAACTCACTCCAAGAATAGACAGAGCATGCTAGAAAATAAGAGAACCAATCTCTTGCATCTCCCTTTAGAGACTGGACAAACAACCTCATGAGTACATCCTCAGGGTCCATCTCATAATCATCCATTAAATTATTGAATTCTTGTAGATGTTTATTAGCTGATTCAGACCTCTCACCATTGAATTTTGGTAAGTGTTTCCTAATTTTAGATGGTATGAAATTTGGGAAAACACAAATGCTATCAAAATTTATGGCTCTGTACCTTTCAATAGAGAAATTTATTTTATTACATGACAGGTTTTGCACACTATGCATTGTTACATTTGAGTCCACACAAGGATGCATAGATTGATGATAAATTTTCTTACATCTCTACAAGCTTTTTCATATTAACTATGCAGTTACATAGGGCTACTCAAAACTCCTTTTACAACATGATCTTAAGATTTTACAATGAAATTTTTTGTCTCAACTTGCTTTAGATCTTCTAAATGAGTTTCTTCAAAAACATTGCATACTTCACTTCATAATAGAGGTTGCAATCTAGTAATATAGAAGTATGCAAGTATATCACCACTATTTCCCTTCCTTAGTGCTTAGTTTCACTCAATAGGGAACCAAAAATTTTCAAGACTTTCAAATATGGTCTTCATATATAGATTTATGCTTCTTAAAAACCAAAAAATGAAAAATACCTAGATATGTTGCAGTTGTTGCAAATTATTCTTCTTGACTAGAAATCTTTGTAGATCTGAAGCTTTCTTCACATCTTCAGTAGGTTCATTAGACATAGTCGCCACCTCTCTTCATAGAGGATTGAACTTCAAGCAATATGAAGATCCTTCAAAGATAAATTTTATTTAGGGTCTTCTCCCACAATAGAGTCACACATAAATTCATTTAAAGTTGTAGCAACAAAGTCACTTCTAGGTCTCAAAACTTCTCAACATATGAACCAAATGTTCAGATTCACCAAATGCTTGACTCTATGCAAATGGATACCCCTTTGCTTCTCCCCACTAGAGTCTCCATTTTTGTTGGGGTTTTTTCTAGCAGAACCTTAAAATCCTCTAAAGGGTAGCCAACCCTTATGCTTAAGAATCTTCAAGGTCAGTGGCCAATGAATGGGAGCTATATAACCTTCTCTCCCTCACACTTCAAGATATGTTAAACCTTGGAGGGTGATCCCAACAATGTGTTTATAAATACTGGTGTGTCTAGGCATCAAACATAAAGTAAATAGACGCTTCTCCTTAATTTTTTTAAAAGAACCAATACCCTAAAGGTTTGGCTAACCTTCATGGTAGTGTCTAGCTCAAACAAGAGAAAATGTAATTCATTAAATTCCACACACACCCACAACAATATTGACAAGTAAATTGATTTTAATTTTGTAATCAGTTGTTGAATTGGTCATCACAATTGCAGTATAGTTACCCTACTTAAACCAATGCCATATCCTTGGAACAGAGTCAATACCAATACCCACATGATTTGAAAACAATTTTCATACATGAGAATGCCCAAAGCCTTGAAAACACTGCAATACAGTATTCCCACTCAACATCTCAAAAATTCACTTCTTATTAGCATCCGCATACATGACTTATTACAAACCTACAATTATACTCAAGAATTTACGTCCATTCATTGAATTAATGAGCAAGAATAGAGTAGTACATCCATTGGAAACCAATAGATACAAATAAGATAATGATTGATTATATTATTCATAGTTTGTAGAACCAGTACATAGGAGAGCAAACTCTAGAGATTTTACACTACTTTGTTATATTATCACTATCATTATCAGAGAACCATATACATATTGACAGACTTCATCCCTAAAACATACTACTAGAAAGTTCAATGTTCTTTTCTATTTCTATATGACCCCTTTAAAGAAAAACTTCCAACTGAACCCCCTCTAATGAGCCTTGAAATCCCTTTTATAGAACAAGGGAGCAACAAGCATCGAGATGAATTAAAAATTACATTTCACATTCATTTCAAAACTAATTTCACCTGAATTTGAGAAATTCCCCAGACAGTTATAAGCAATCATTTGCAGGGCAAGGGAAAGCAAAAAGAAAATTCCAAAAACTGTTAGTCGGAGAAGACCCACTAGCCTTCCAAAATCTGTCCTTGTTGTAGCATCAAAACTTGCACATCCACACCAAAGCTAGAAAATTCACCATGAACACCAAAGGCACAAACTAACATACCAACCAAAAGGAACCGAGTCAATACAAAGGACCAAAAACCAAGCATTAGTTAAAAAAGAAAACAAGGTGCTACCCTTCTTTGTCAGCAGTAAACTAAGTACGGCCGCTTGGTGTCCTTATTGAAATTGGGGAGGCTACCACCACCACCTCATCATTTGATTCTTCCATATCAGCCATGGCCATAAGGTACTGGCGATACCCTGAATCAGTTTTAGTCTCGCTATATGAGGGTTCATCTGAGACTTCAATGGGGGAATGATGCTTTCCCAGATAAGCTTGGTGGTATTTATTCTTCCTTGGTGCCTCCCTTTTAGTCCTATTATATTTCTTCCCTTTACCTTTAACCAACTCCTTTGAAACAATTATTCTTCTCAGATGATAGGAACACTTTACAACATTTCACATAGATTTCTTACCAGCTTTTGTTTTCTTCCTTGGAGTTACAGGAACTTTAGGCATATCTTGTTCATTCTTGGGAATGCCACTTTGAGACTCAAGGGGATTTAATCTCTTGGACCTTTGGATTGGGCTGATAGACACACTTATTTTATCCATTGGGCAGAGTAACTTCACCAATTTCACACAGGACAAAGACACATCCAACAATGTACAAATCCTACCAACCCAAGGAAAATCTTATCACAATACCTCTACAACCAAAGAAACTCTTTTCCAACCTCCCTATGGACTTAAGCTCACGTTTCAACAATCTGTGAGGAAAATATGGCTGTCGGTGCTCATTATATTGAGCAATGCAAGTGTGTCAACCATTAATGTTCAAAGAAAGCTTGTGTGAGAGAACTAAAAAACAACTATTTTGACTTTTGAATCTCGGTCATCGATCACACATTGAGACAAATCAATGGATAATTAATCAGAATGATTAATTATGACAAAGATAATTGCATGTGCTTGATGCCTTTTCCTAATGAGGAAAACCCAAGTGGATAGACACCCACACATACTTAATCACATGCTTAGCATTTAATAAAACTGTTTGTGTCATATTTACTCACTCACCCATGGGAATTAAGTTACTTGCAATTCATCACAACAAGACAACGGGTAGCGATCTTGATTTAATCTCAAAATATCATCCCGTACTCTTCCTTACTTCAATTTCACCTTCCCACATGTACTAGCATCTTACAGAACTAACAACCACAATCAAAAATAATTCCCCAAATCTAAAATACGTGCCAAAAGAAACCAGTTCTAATATGGCATCTGTTTTAATCTTAGTGCCATTTCAGTAAAATTTGTGTAGTAGTTTATCTCCACTAAAGTCCATCGGGGCCCTTAAAATATTCCACATGGAAGTTTCCCACTTGCTCGCTGAGAAATGAGAGATACAAGTGGGCCCCTCACAGGATGGTGAGGAGTGGTCAAGATTAACCCACATCACCTGCCACCAACCATCGATCTCTATCCTCTAAAGAAAACAACGTCTCCAAAACCTGGAAGGTCCCTCCATGAAGCAACAAGTGTCATCTCACCCGCTAGCCTGTGACATTTTATAAGTATCAAATAAAATATTACAAGGTGGCGGGGAGTGGTGGAGATTTGACCATGTCACCCAACAACCACCGTAGATCTCCCTTTGATACTACTCACCAATCATAAAAGGATATTGGGCCCACCATATGAAGGTAACATGTGTCCAATTCCCACTAGCCCATTTGATTACTTCACCTCAATATATAGAACAAACAGGCATGCGGGGAACAACCTAGGTGAAGACAAGTGTTGTGATATCGGTCGTTGATCTTTCTTTAAGCTCTGCCCACTGAACCTTGGGAAGAAATGGACCCATGAACGGATATGACATGCAAAAATTTCCTACCAACCCACTTGATTATTTTAATGAAGAATGCAACAGAGCGAGCATGCGAGGAATGGTCGAGATCTACCCACAATGATCAAACAGTCATTTTATAACCAAAATATGCACATGCTATAAAATTTTTGTCTTAAAAAGGGGGCCACTACTAGGAAAATTATGGTCAAGGACATGAAGACATGGATTAAGACCCTAAGAAATATTAAAACCCAACCCTAAACTTAGGTGAATTATCATACAAGGTTTCAACCCTAGAAAATAACAACAATTTTAAAATGACCACGGGCATCGACTACTAACCTTAGGAATTTAGGGCCGGTAAAAGAACAAACCTAATGGCATGAGTCACAACTTAGATAATTGGGAAACTACATCAAAAGGTCAACAACAAAATAGAATGCCAATCAAAAAATTTAGACTCAATGGTTAATTTGGAAGGGTTTTGGCAACACAAACCCTAAAACAATGATGAGGAACATAACCGTAGGCATAAAGTGAGGGTTAAAGGTTTAGGGTTAAGGGTAGAGGGGAGAGAGCTTTCCAATTTGGTGAAATTAGCAACATAACTTGGCCTGTTTGAAAAAATGAGTCCAAGAAATAGGGTCTCCCAGTGATGGCCCACTAGCTTGCCAATTCAATGAAATTAGCAACATAACTTGGCCTATTTGAAAAAATGGGTCCAAGAAATGGTGTCTCCCGATTATATACATTACCAATTTCATTGAATTTTCAAGCTAGTGGGCCATCAATGGGAGATCCCATTTCTTGGACCCATTTTTTCAAACAGGCCAGTACATTACCAATTTCACTGAATTGGAAAGCTAGTGGGCCCACTAGCTTTCCAATTCAATGAAATTGGAAACCTAACTTGGCCTATTTGAAAAAATTGGTCCAAGAAATAGGGTCTCTCGATGATGTACATTACCAATTTTACCGAATTGGCAAGCTAGTGGGCTCACTAGCTTATGAATATGATGAAATTGGCAACCTAACTTGGCATGTTGAAAAAATGGGTCCAAGAAATTTGGTCTCCCTGTGGTGTAAATCATTGGGAGACCCCATTTCTTGGACCCATTTTTTCAAACAGGCCACTACATTGCCAATTTCACTGAATTGGAAAGCAAGTGGGCCCACTATCTTTCCAATTCGGCGAAATTGGCAACCTATAGCTTGCCAATTTGGTGAAATTGAAATTACATCATCGAGAGACCCCATTTCTTGGACCCATCTTTTCGAACAGGTCACTACATTGCTAATTTCACCAAATTGGCAAGCTAGTGGGCCCACTAGCTTACCAATTCGGTGAAATTGGCAACCTAACTTAGCTTGTTTGAAAAAATGGGTCCAAGAAATGGGGTCTCCTGGTAATTTACATCACCATGAGACCCCATTTCTTGGACCCATTTTTTTAAATAGGCCACTACATTTCCAATTTAACTAAATTGGCAAGCTAGGGTAGAGGGTTTAAGGGTTAAGGTTTATTGTATATGGTTAATGGTACAGGGTAGAGAGATAGAGGGAGAGAGAGAGGGAGTGGGAGAGAGATAGAGGGTAGAGGGGAGAGAGATAGGAGTGAGTGAGAGAGAGACACTTGAGAGAGGAAGAGGGGGTAGGAGGGAGAGACTTGAGAGAGAGAGAGGGAGGTAGTGGGATAGAGATATAGGGTAGAGGGTATAGGGTTTAAGTGTTTAATGGTTAAGAGTAGAGGGTTAATGGTAGAGGGGAGAGAGATACAAGTGAGTGAGTGATATAGAGAGAATTGAGAGAGGGAGAGGGGTTAGGAGAGAGTGAATTAAGAGAGAGAGGGTGTTGGAAACACAAGGGTAGACAACTGCGAGGGGGAGGTGAATCAGTTATCACCGAGATTCAAAACTTATTCCACTTATTAACCTTATTCTCAAATTTGATTATTAACTCGATGAAAACACAAATTATCAACACATCAAAAACACACATAGCACCAATATTTTTACATGGAAACCTTGTTAGGGGAAAAACCATGGTGGAGGTCAGTCCACAAGATTATACCCTGTTAAAAGTATAATGAAAATGATATGGGGAATGCACATGCATTCAGACACACTACCTAGAGCTCACTACTCAATTACAAAGAAAGAGACACTATCTTACAAAGAGACTCAAATAACAACCATCTGGATTTTGAACTGGGAAAATAGCATCTGCTAATGCCTGATTATAGTTCCAATTAAGCACATAAACAATTCTTCACTCTTTTGCAAACTTCTTCACACTCTGCTCTTCCTTAGAATGATTTAAACAATATTCACACACACACATAGAAGCACACGCTTGCACACTCTACACAGCAAGAGATTTCATCACTACAAGTCGACCACAAAGAAATAATAAAATGAATATAAACTGTCGGTCCAAAACATTAAAGATTAACAACATGAATCAACCAAGGTTTGCCACAACTTAGTGAGGACCCAAATCCACATCTCAACATGAAAAAACTTCAATCAATTTCTCCTTGAAGATCCAAAACACGCTACAAACACTATGTTGGCCATGAACAAGAAATGAAAACATTTCAATCAATTTCTCCTTGAAGATTCACAACACGCTACAAACACTATGTCACCCATGAACAAGAAAAACATGAACACGCAAGGGAAAATCACCAACCACGAGCACAACGATCAATGCGAACAACAAAAAAGATAGAGAATGATCTAGAAACATCCACAGACAACATGAATCACTAGAGAAGCATGCACAACAACTAAAATAGCATTATCTTCAATCAGGAACACCAACTAAAGAAACATAAAAACTGTCAGAATGAAAATCTTCATAACTTGATCAAATCTTCATGTGGATATCTGAAACTTGACGTGGATAAACTATATACACTTAGAAAAAAACCCTTTAGTCCACAACCTCTGATCATCAACGTACATAAAATACTAACATACTCAACTTCACTTCACCACTGACAACCTGCAACTCATTTATTGCAATTTTCTCAATATCCTCGACATATACAACTTCAAATGAATTAATGTTAATAGTGTTGACATCAACGACAACCACATATTAGAAACACAACCAAAACATCCAAAAATATCCGCCTTTGGCATTGATGGCAACACATGATGTGAAAAACACCATCAACGCAACTAACTCTTGACACTTATTCCTCCTTAGGATTTTACTCATCTTCTTCTCAATACTTTCACATAATCTTTCTCCCCACAAGGATCTTCTCCTTAGATAATGACCAGATTTTCACATGTGTCTTCTCCCCCTTTGACATCAATGACAATGATCTCTAAGCTTTGAACCATATATCTAAACATCTGAACATCTGACTACTTTGCCTGAGTAGCAGCCACCACAACATCAATCCAAATTAAGATATGACTATGAAATGCATGGATTGATGCAATGCATTACATCCTTAGTTTTGATTAGGAGGGGTAATCACCCCTAACTTCCCTCTAAGATACTCAAAAGTATCCTTAGGCAATGACTTGGTAAAAGTATCTACAATCTGCTCCTTAGTAGGCACATACTCCAATCTAACTTCTTTTTCACATACCTTCTCCCTCAAAAAGTGAAACTTGATAGATATATGCTTTGTTTTTTAATGTAGCACTAGATTCTTGGAAATGCTAATAGCACTTGAGTTATCACAGAATATAGCAATAGGCTCATCATATACAATTCTGATATCCTTCAACATCTGTTTCATCCACAAGACTTGAGTACAATTGTTAGCAATTGCAATGTATTTGGCCTCTACAGTAGACAAGGAAATGGCATTCTGCTTCTTGCTTAACCATGAAATTAGCTTCTTACCCAAGAAAAATGCTCCACCACTAGTAATTTTTTTTTTCATTCACATCTCCTTCCCAATCAACATCAATAAAGGCACTCAAATTAAGATCATCATCTTTAGGATACCATAGGCCAAGATCAACAGTTCCCTTCAAGTATCTAAAAATTATCCTCACAATAGTCACATGAGATTCCTTCGGATTAGCTTGAAATCTTGAAACAATACATACAACATTTGTGATATTAGGCCTAGTTTGAGTTAAATACAACAATCCACCAATCATTGATCTATATCTTGTCTGATTTTCTTTTGGAGAATCATCTTTTGTTGTCAACTTGCATCTGGTCACCATCGGTGTACCAACTGGATTTGAATCTTCCATACCAAACTTCAACAATTCCTTCACATACTTGGACTGAGATATAAAAATCCCTTTATATAACTGAGTAATTTGCAATCCCGAGAATAATTTAAACTCACCAATCATAGACATCTCAAATCCATTCTGCATCTCATTAGAAAACTCTATGCACAAAGCATCATCACCTCCAAAAATGATATCATCAACAAAGACTTCAACAATCAAATCTTTATTATGATCAATCTTGAAATACAGATTGCTATTAGTAGTACCTTTTTTAAATCCAAGCTTCAACAAAAACTTATCCAATCTTGCATACCATGCTCTAGGGGCTTGCTTGAGTCCATACAATGCTTTCTTTAACCAACACACCATGTATTCCTTATCAATCAACTGAAATCCATCAGGTTGCTCAACATACACTTCTTTTTCTGATTCACCATTTAGAAAAGCTAATTTGACATCCATCTGATAAAATTTGTAGTTCTTGTGAGCAACATAGGTAAGAAATAATCTTACAACCTCAATTCTAGCAACAAGGGAAAAGGTCTCTTCAAAATCAATTCCTTCCATCTGTGAATATCCTTTACATACCAGTCTTGCTTTGTTTCTAACCCTTCATCTTGCTCATTCAGTTTGTTTCTAAGGACCCATTTAGTTCCAATGACATTCTTATCCTTAGGTCTAGGAACAAGAATCCATGTATCATTATTTTCATCTGTTTTAACTCTTCTTTCATTGCTTCAACTCAATGCTCATCTTTACATGATTCATTCACACTAGTAGGCTCAGTCTTTGAAATCAAGCAATATTCTTCTACAATCTTTCTCCTAGTCTAGACACCTTTTTTCTTATCACTTATAATCTGATCTTCTGAATGATTCAATCTTACATACCTCAGAGTCTTCTTAGAATTTTCTTCAACCTCAGGTTCTTCTGATCTCTCTACTTCTCTTTCACCAGTTTCTCCTTCTTCATTTTCTTGATTTACCAAATTGATTTGCACTTGATTTGTAGTCTGAATTTTCTTTCCTTTGTTTGTACTATCATCCTGATCATCAGAGTCATATCCATAGGTTCTGGATAGTGTACCAAAGTCTTCATCAACCTTAACATTTTCACTTTCAACCATTTTCTTCAATCTTTTATTGTAACACTAGTAGGCCTTGATTTTAGTAGAATAACCCAAAAAGATACCTTCATCACTCCTAGCATCAAACTTTCCTATGTCTTCATCTCTCTTAATATAACATTTGCTTCCAAATATCTTGAAGTATTTAACAATAGGATTTTCCCTAGTCCATAGCTCAAAAGGGGTCTTACCGGTATCACCTTTGATTTGTACCTGGTTGAGTGTGTACACAACAATACTCACAACTTCTCTCCAATAGATATGAGGGACATTTCCTTTCAACATCATTGTTCTAGCAACATCTTCAATTTTTTTGTTCTTCCTTTCCACAACTCCATTTTGCTGAGGGGTCTGCAGTGTAGATAATTGTCTCTTTATTCCATGTTCTTCACAAAAAGAATTAAATTCACTGGAAGTGAATTCACCACCTTTATCTAATCTCATACATTTAATCTTCAAACCTGTCTTTGTCTTAACCATAAATTTAAAGATCTTAAACTTTTCAAGTGCTTCAGATTTCTCCCTTAAGAGAGTAACACATACCATTCTAGAATAAACATCAATGAGTAACATGAAATACCTGTAATCTTGTAAACTTCTCACCTAAAAGGAACCACACAGATCAATATGCACAAGCTCTAGCAATTCATTTGAACAATGCTTTTTACTCTGAAATGAAATTCTAGTTTGCTTTCCAAATTTATATTCCTTGAATATTGCATTAGTAGGTTTCACCAACTTAGGTATATCTCTCATAGCCTCAGTGGAACTTATCTTGACAATATTATCAAAGTTAAAATGACACAATCTCCTATGCCATAACCAACTTTCATCAACTTGAGCAATCAAACAACTTTTACTAGCAACAGTCAAGTGAAAGATACTACCTTTTTTTTTATACCTAATGCAATTTCATTTTCGAAAGTCAATATTTTGCACTTTCCATCCTTGAACTAAAGATTATATCCCTTATCAACCATTTGACCAACACTCAAAATATTATGCTTCAAGCCTTCCACATACAGAACATCATCAGTATTATGCTTGCCATCAAGAGAAATGCAACCTGTTCCATAGATTACACTACTTGTATTATCACCAAATCTCACAACACCACCATTATACTTTTCCAAGCTTACAAACTTACTTTTGTTTGTTGTCATATGATCTGAACATCCACTGTCAATTACCCATTCATCTTTTTCTTCAACTCAAGCAACTAGGGCTTTCTCCACATTTGTACAGGCAACAAAATTAGTAGATACAGGATCATTTTCCTTGATAGCAATAAATACCCATTCATCATCACTTCTATTTCCTTTATCAAATTCATCATCGATTACGCCTTCATCAGTAGCATAGTGACACTTCTTCTGAAATCTAGGCTTGTTATGTCTTGGTTTAGGAGCTCTTTCTGGACACCTTGATGCAAAATAACCTATCTTATTGTAAGAAAAACTTTTAAGAGGCAATTTTCCTTCATACTTACCTTTTCCTCTCAATACTCTTTTGACAATAAGTGCTTCTAGTTCTTCTATCTCTCTTTCTTCTTCTTCAATCTGTCTGATTTCATCCTCATACTTGAATGCCTTTCTAGATGAACTTTCACCCGGATCATATCTCTGTCTATCTCTTTCGGAAGTAGTAGCCTTAAATATAGATTCAAACTTAGGAAGAGCATCACCTAATTTGCTCAACTCAAAAGCAATCATCTTACCAATAAATGTATCTTTGGTTATGTTTGTTACAATCTGGAGCTCTTCAATAGCACTAGCTTTGACTTTGTAAGAATCAAGCAGCGATCTAAGAACTTTAGCAGCAATCTCAGATTCATCTATCTTTCCACTAGCACATCTAATACCACACACAAGTTCATTCACTCTTTGCATGAAAGTATTAATGTTCTCATCATCACCTATTCTTTTACCTTTCATATTTCCCTTTCAAACTCTACAACTTAGCAATCTTCACATTAGCATCACCTTCATACAAGGTTTCCAACTTTTTCCAGATCTCGTGAGCAGTCTTGAGATCCATAACATTTGTCATCTCAGAATCAGTCAAAGCAATCAACAAGGCTTCCTTAGCCCGGATATTATACTCAACATCTCTTATCTCAGCAGAAGTAGTAGCACCATTTTGTGGAATAATATACATATTACTTGTAATGCTCTAGTAGGGTTCACCAATGCATCTCAAATGGCACTCCATTCGAGTCTTCCACAAAGAATAATTTGTTCCATCAAATCTTAGACTATCCTTCTTGCAACTTGCCATCCCTGATCACCTTAAGCTATTAAAATTCTTCCAAGGAACAAGCTTTGATACCAATTGTTGGAAAAACAAGCACAGACAACTGAGAGGGGGGGGTGAATCAGTTGTCACAGAGATTCAAAACTTATTTCACTTATTAACCTTATTCTTAGATTTGATTATTAACCATGAAAAAATAAATCATCAACACATCAGAAACACACATAGCACCAATATTTTTACGTGGAAACCCTGTTAGAGGAAAAACCACAGTGGAGGTTAGTCCACAAGATTATACCCTGTTAAAAGTATAATGAAAATGAAATATGGGGAATGCACATGCATTCAGGCACAGTGCCTAGAGCTCACTACTCAATTACAAAGAAAGAGACACTATCTTACAAAGAGATTTGGATTACAACCATCCAGATTTTGAACTGAGAAAATAGTATCTGCTAATACCTGATTATAGTTCTAATTAATCACATTAAAATTTCTTCACTCTTCTACACACTTCTTCACACTTTTCTCTGCCTTCGAATGATTTGAACAATATTTTCACACACACACAAAATCACACCCTTGCACACTCTACGCTCTTCAATTCAAATAAATAATCGCTCTTATATATCTGTGGCAAGAGATTTCATCGCTACAAGTCGGCCACAAAGAAATAATAAAATGAATATAAATTGTCGGCCCAAAACATTAAATATTAACAATACGAATCAACCAAGGTCAGCCACAACTTAATGAGGACCCATATCAACATCTCCAACATGAAAACACTTCAATCAATTTCTCCTCAAAGATCCACAACACACTACAAACACTATGTCGACCAAGAACAAGAAAAATGTGAACATGCAAGGGAAAATCACCAACCATGAGCACAACGATCAATGCAAATGTGCAGAAAAGATAGAGCACGATCTAGAAACATCCATAGACAACATGAATCACCAGAGAAGCATTCACAGCAACTGAAATAATTGAAATAGCATTATCTTCAATCAGGAACACCAACTAAAGAAACAAAAAAATTGTCAGAATGAAAATCTTCATAACTTGATCAAATCTTCACGCAAATCTCTGAAACTTGACATGGATAAACTAGATACACTCAGAAAGAAACATTTTTGTCCACAACCTCTGATCATCAATGCACATAACATACCAACATACTAAACTTCACCATTGACAACCTGCTACTCATTTATTGCAATTTTCTCAATATCCTCGACATAGACAACTTCAAATGAATTAATGCTAATAGTGTTGACATCAATGACAACCACATATTAGAAACACAACCACACCATCTAGCAGAGGGAGGGAGTGGGAGAGAGATAGAGTGTAGAGTGTAGAGGGTTTAAGGGTTTAAGGGTTAAGGGTGGAGAGTAGAGGGTTAAGGGTAGAGGGGAGAGAGATAGGAGTGAATGAGTGAGAGAGAGACTTGAGAGAGAGAGAGAGGGGGGGAGGGAGTGTGAGAGATATAAGGTAGAGGGTAGAGGGTTTAAGTTTTTAAGGTTTTAAGGGTTAAGGGTGGAGGATAGAGGGTTAAGGGTAGAGGGGAGAGAGATAGGAGTGAGTGAGTGAGAGAGAGAATTGAGAGAGGGAGAGGAGGTAGGAGGGAGAGACTTAAGAGAGAGAGAGAGGGAGGGAGTGGGAGAGAGATAAAGGGTATAGGGTAGAGGGTTTAAGGGCTAAGGGTAGAGGGTAGAGGGTTAAGGGTAGAGGGGAGAGAGATATAAGGAGTGAGTGAGAGAGAGAGATGCTTGAGAGAGGGACTTGAGAGAGGGAGAGGATGTAGGAGAGGGATACTTAAGAGAGAGAGGGAGGGAGGGAGTGGGAGAGAGATGGAGGGTAGAGGGTAGAGGGTAGAGGGGAAGGGTAGAGGATAGAGATAGAAGGAGTGAGAGAGAGAGAGAGAGAGAGAGAGAGAGAGAGAGAGAGAGAGAGAGAGAGAGAGAGAGAGAGAGTTGAGAGAGGGAGAGGGGGGGAGAGGAAGGAGTGCAAGAGATGGAGGGTAGAGGGTATAGAGTTTAAGGGTTGAGGGTAGAGGTAGAGGTTAAGGGCACAGGGGAGAGAGATAGAAGGAGTGAGTAAGTGAGAGAGAGACTTGAGAGGGGGAGAGGGGTAGGGAGAGAGAGAGAGAGAGAGAGAGAGAGAGAGAGAGAGAGAGAGAGAGAGAGAGAGAGAGAGAGAGAGAGAGAGAGAGTAGAGGGTTTAAGGGCTTAAGGTAGAGGGAGAGAGAAGAGGGAGTGGGAGAGAGAGAGACTTGAGAGAGGGAGAGGGGGTTGAAGGGAGAGACTTGAGAGAGAGAGAGAGAGGGAGGGAGTGGGAGAGAGATAGAGGGTAGAGGGTAGAGGGTTTAAGGGTTTAAGGGTTAAGGGTAGAGGGGAAATAGATAGGAGTGAGTGAAAGAGAGATACTTGAGAGAGGGAGAGGGGGGTAGGAGAGAGACTTAAGAGAGAGAGAGGTTTAAGGGTAAAGGGTAGAGCGTTTAAGGGTTAAGTGTAGAGAGTAGAGGGGATAGAGATAGGAGTGAGAGAGAGAGAGAGAGACTTGAGAGAGAGAGAGGGGGAGGGAGTGGGAGAGAAATAGAGGGTAGAGGGTAGAGGGTAGAGGATAGAGAGAAATAGAGAGAAAAGAAACCTATAAAAAATAAACTTTCTCATAATGCAAGCACGTTTTAAAGTAGTAGATATATGACCATTATTTTAGCAAGACATAATGCACTTGTGTTATAATGTGAGCACGTTTTGTCTTGATCTAAAAATGGTAAAAAAATCAATATAACCGTGATCTCAATGCCCATATTCTGCATATTCTCCTAGTTATGCACATGTTCCAACAAAAAAAAGCTTTTTGATGATTTTGTGAAGTGTGCATGCAATCTTTTCACATGCCACCACCTTTTTCATGATCTTTCCACCACCTTTGAATGAAATGGCAGGTTTTTCATGTTGAAAGGCATATAATATCAATTCAAGTTTGAATTCCATTCAAGAGTGATATACAATTGAAGTTTGGAGGGGAACAAGATTTTGAAAAAGTCAAATTATTGAGGAGTTTGAAGAAAGAAGAAGAAAGGGCTACATAATTGGGTAGAACTCCTCCATTTTAAACTCTAGCTTTTTAGGTATGTGAAGTCTTTACACATTTTCTTTCATTCTATTTTGGCTTGCTCTAATTTTGTTATTTGCATATTCCATGTTGATCATTGTTTGTTTGTCATTATAACCTTAGCTTGTCAATGCACATTTTAAATTACACAATTCTTTACACTTGCCACTTACATTTTTAAACCACATCTCTTTGAGGCATTTAGTTAAACAATTGACTTATCTTGTGTATGTTTCCATATTTTGTATACACATATATATGACAAAAGTCATAAGTAACTAAAATAATACATCATTTCTCAATCCTTTACTATGGATGTGCATACGACTCTCCAAAGCTTTCATTTTGGTATAGGCATGGGGGATGTTGGAAAATGTAGTTGAATTTGGTTTTACACCCACAAATTGCATATGCTTGAAATTTTCTAAAGCCTTTTCAACAAATCTATTTTGTGTATATCCTGCAATCATTCTAGTCCACGAGGACATATCTCATTGAGGCATTTTGTCAAATAGTTATACCAAGCAACTGATTTCCTTTTCTATGCTACCAAAATTTCCATACATGTTTACCAAAACATTTATCAAACAACATAGACAAGGAAATCAGTTGTTTGAAGAAATGCCTCAAAGAAATGGGGTCTCATTGTGATGTGCATTTTATCAAACAACTGATTGCATTGTCTATGCTACCAAATTTTCCATACATGTCTACAAAATTGGAATACACTCCTCCCACATTGATAGATATTTGAATCTATTTTGGTTTTCATCTCTATTTCTAAATTTACCTCATCACTAATGTTGTGATATATTTTAAATGTTTCATTGATTAGTCTACCTACAAGGGATTCTAACCCTTCTCTCCACTATTTCAGACTCTTTATTCAAGGCTAAGTTAGCAACATGGGGAAAGGTGTAGCCTATATTGCAATCATGGCATGCCACAAGACAACGCAATAGGGTTGAAAAGGTAGGGGCAGAGTGAAAAAATGCCTGAAATGGGGTCTCATGGTGATTTTAAATCACCGTGAGACCCCATTTATATTAGGAATATTTTCAATTTGCTCCTACCTTGTCAACCCTACTGCATTGACATGCTAGTGAGCTCACTAGCTTGCTAATGCTCACATGATTTTTTGGATGGAATGCCTTAAAAAAATGTGGTAATGTGGCATGCCATGATTGCAAGATAGGCTCAAAATGGAAGCTTGGAAAAGGCATGTGAATTTTTTGACAATAATGTTTTCATAGACATTTGCAAAATATGGTAGCATTGACAAGCTAGTGAGCTCATTAGCTTGTCAATGCAATAGGGTTGACAAGGTAGGGGCAACATGAAAAAATGCCTCATAGAAATGGGGTCTCATGGTTGGAAAGCTAGTGAGATCACTAGCTTGTCAATGCGGTAGGGTTGAAAAGGTAGGTGAAGCGTGAAAAAATGCCGCATAGAAATGGGGTCTCACAGTGATGTATGTGAGACCCCATTTCTATGAGGAATTTTTTCATGTTGTCCCTACCTTTTCAACCCTACTGCATTGACTAGCTTGCCAATTTGGTAGGGTTGACAAAGTAGGGGTAGCATGAAAAAATGCCTCATAGAAATGGGATCTCACAAATCAATGTAGGGCATATCAATGTTGACTAATTTCATCTAATTCCCTGCACATATCAATGTAGGGTATGCTTATGTAGTTATTGCAGATGAAGACAACGAAGAGGGAATGGATTATTACTTGTGTTTTTGTGTTGATGCCAAAAATAAATTGGAGGCAACAGTTATAGATGGAGAAAATGTCGAATACCCTACAGGCTCAGTTGTTGTTACTAAAATGTGGCTTAAAAGGTAGCCACATAAGAGTGTTAAATTTTGGTTGTTTGAGGACTTTGACACGCATCAAAAGATTCTTCATTAATCGAACCTTGTTGTGGTATCCAATGTTCATTTGACCAAATATGGGGGTAGACCTTTGAACAAGACCTTGTGGAAGGTGTGTGTGTCTGACCATGAGACAATACTTGACACAATAAAGAGTAGAGCAAATTCAGATGGTTCGTTGGATTGATTTGTAAGTATGCACATTGGTTCTTATTAATTTGTAAGTATGCACATTAATTTGTATGATGCTAATGCTATCATCTAATATTTATATCATGTATGTAGGTGATTTATGAAGTTATCAAATTTGCAAATGTAGCACACTTTATGTTTAGAACTGTGGCAAAGGATACATAGTTCAATGGTATTTTATTTTTTCTCAAAAATATGCAAAAAAAATATAGGATATTCTCTATAGATTAGTAAACTAAGTGGAAGATTAAATTGTATTATTTTTATAATAGGTTACAAGTTTTGAAAAGGTTGGAAAGTAATAGTTTGGTTACGTTCTATTCATGTTTTATTCATGAGAGGTTGTTGTATGCAATAGGTATCTTGGAACTCCCAATCAAGATGTATGGCCAAGAGTGACTAAGTTGAGAGACTAGAATGCCTATCCTCAATGGAAGCATCAAGATTTAAGCCTTGCTATTCCCGAATCAGAACCAAATGGTGTGAATTTGTTGTCTGTAAGTGCCTTCCATCTATTTTCATTTCCATTTTGGATGCTCTTTTTTTTCTTCTTTTAATTGCCTATTTATAAGTAAACTACTAAAAATTGATTGGTGTCTCCTTGCAGAAAATGCTGATTTATGAGCCATCTAAGAGAATATCATCCAAAAAATTAATGCAACATCCTTATTTTTCATGATCTTGACAAATCTAAATTCTAATTTTAAGCCATTATAAAAGTGTGTGTGAAGCTTAGCAAGTGAATTTCAAGTTATTCATTTGAATTTAACCTCATCATGAGAACCTATGATGTAGACATTATAAGAGCATCTTGAATTTCAAGTTATTCTATTCATGAGAGGTTGTTGCGTGCAATAGGCATCTTGGAACTCCCAATGAAGATGTATGGCCAGAAGTGACTAAGTTGAGAGACTGGCATGCCTATCCTCAATGGAAGCATCAAGATTTAAGCCTTATTGTTCTTGACTTGGAACAAAATGGTGTGGATTTGTTGTCTGTAAGTGCCTTCCATCAATTTTCATTTTATTTCCATTTTGGATGCTCTTTCTTTTTCTTATTTCACTTTGCCTATTTGTAAGTAAACTACTAAAAATTTATTGGTGTCTCCTTGTAGAAAATTCTGATTTATGAGCCATCCAAGAGAATCTCAACCAAAAAAGCAATGCAACATCCTTATTTTGATGATCTTGACAAATCTCAATTTTGATTTTAAGCCATTATAAAAGTGTGTGTGAAGCTTAGCAAGAGAATTTCAAGGTATTCATTTGAATTTAACCTCATCATGATCACCTATGATGTAGACATTATAAGAGCATCTCAAATGTATGAGTGACATTGTAAAAGATCTATGAGAATGGAGTACCTAAGGCATCCTTGAATTGTATTTTTGGTTATTATGAGATAATCTTATAAGCCGAGTTTGTGTGCATGAAAGTGGGGCACATTGATTCAATATTTGATTTAAGTGGGGTGTTGGAATTCATATAGTTTGATCTTTTTCTCATGATTTTGTATTACCACTTGATAGTTTTGAGAAAGCATTGTTCCTACAAGTACAAACACTTGGGTTTCATAATGGTGAATGAAGCATATTAGACAATTGTAGCACAAACATAAGAATTAGGACTGCCAAATAAATCTCATTTTATTGTAAACATCATATTATTAATATAGTGAGTGCAATAACCATTGATGGTTACCAATCATTCTTTTTCTTCTTTTATTCTCTCCCTAGTATAACTAGCACCAATTGAATAACTTATTATAAAATCTTCATGTACTAAAAAAAATTAACCTAATGATTATATATCAATATCAATATAGCATACCATCTTTTCACATAAACATTTGTAATGATATTTACCCAAATTTTGAAATTTATTGTTGCCCTCAAAGATCTGTAATTCATGCAGTGTAATCCCTTAATCGTCCAAATTGCAAAAGGACATCAATCTTTGATGGCCTGTTACCTGGAGACCGTGTCAATTACAAGAATTTTTTCTAAGGCATCAGGATCACGTAGGGAACCTCTACAATTACCTCTCTCGATTTTGTTATCTTAGAGTCATTTTCCTGTGGTGTCCAATTTTCACTTAATGGAAAAAATGTCAATTGCAAGCAGTGTAAAGTTGCAAAGTGGTGCAACTTTTGTTCTGCAACTCGTGTGACCAAATGGATTGTTCCAACTTGTCTATATGGGTACATTTACACTAGGCATGATCCTCTTTTGCACCCAAACATGCTGAATCACTTTGAGCTATGTTCAATCGGCTCAATCCCTTAAGGGTCCAAAGTGCAAAATGGTTGCTATCTTTGATGAGCTATTACTCAGAAATCGTGACACTTACAAACTCTCCATCTAAGCCTACGAGGTGTTGAGATCCTCTACAATAATCTCTCTTGATTTTTGTTATCTCAGAGTCATTTTCCCATGGTTTCCAGTTTTCACTTTATGGAAAAAGTGTCAAATGCAACTAGTGTAAAGTTACAAAGTGGTGCAACTTTCATTCTGCAACTTGTGTGACCAAATGAACTGTTCCAACATGTCCCAATAGGTACGTTTACACTAGGCATGGTCCTCTTTCTCACCCAAACATTCCAAATCACTCTGAGCTACATTCAATCAGCTTGATCCCTTATGATGGCATGCAAAACAATTGAAAAGAGAAACATTCACATGATAGATGAGAAGTCTATGTTTTCCACACCAAAAGCATATGATCATCCTCAATTCTAGCAAGTGCAAGACATTTTTTAATTATCCTCATTTCCCTTACAATAGTATACAACCAATTGTAAATGCGTACAATGGTGGAACTCATAAACATTTTTTTTTCCTCAATTAACAACTTTGGTTGTGAAGCATTTTGTCATTTTCATTTGAGGCATTTTTTTTCTTTTGCTTGAAAATTGGAGTCTAAGAGAAACAAGTGATGCTCTCACATACATTTATTATTTGGTGTGATAAATAAAGCTTTCACCCAATTCCATTTCTTATTTGTATTATAAGTTATAAATCTTTCTCCCAATTCCATTTCCTATATAGGAAATAATATTGCAAAAAGTTGACATATACATCTTTTGACATGTTTATATGGTGATGGATCAAGAACATAACAATTCATTCTATACTATGAGGATTATGCTATGAAAATGTTTAAAGACTATTCAAGATAAATGTTTGTATGATAATGTGTCAAGAAGTTAGATACTCATCATCTACTATGAATATTATGTTTTGCAAGTGTTGTGAAGATTATGTATCCTTTGCTTAGTTGAGTTGTTCCAATCAAAAGATTAAATATACTAGAATAACATCTCATGGAATACCAATTGAAAATGTCTTTTTTGCTTTTAGATAAATCATTTGATGGAACTCTTTGAATTAAACTAAATTGAGCTATGTAAGAAAAAGGGAGCATTAGGAAATACATTGCTCAAGGATCTTAAATAAGCCTTCTTACCAAATTTGAAAAAGCATGATAAGCCCATGGTTGAAAATTTTGTAGTCATCAAAGTGGGTACTAATTCTATAATATATAGATCATAATTATTCTTTATCTTTAAGATCTTCTAAGTTTGGTAATGGTTTCACTAGACTGTGAAGGGTGAACTATTATTTATTCAGTTATGCCAATTTGGGTTCATTTTCCTTATCTCCCGTTGCAATTTTGGGTGGATTATTGCTTTCAAAGTATTGGGAATGCTTTTCCTATTTTCTAGTTAGCAGTTGCCATTCTAGAAGGCTCATCTCTTGATACATATTATACTCATTCTTAATCAATTATCAAGTTAATAATCAATGCATTTATTTATAGTTAATCTTTTCTTTTCAATTTGTGCAATTTTCTAATTTGTAACTCTACTAGTATTCCTAGAAATATTGAAGTTGTTTAGCATCAACTAATAAAGTTGTTTAGTATTAATCAATAAATATTCAATACAAACCATGAAGGACAACAATGATCAATGCTAGGGCTAACTAATTAATAAGTACACACATGAATAAGTCAAGCATAAATGTGAATAAGGGAATCACACGTACTCAAATACACATAAGCCTTGAAGTATACACACAAATACATAGTATACACAAATTAATACAAAGTATATGCATGAATACAAGGTATACACATGAAAACACGTAAGTTACAAAGTATACATTGGAATACATGTAAGTCACAATGTATACAAATAATTTGTAAAGTATACACTTGAATATATGTAACTCATATCTATTGAGCCATGGATTTATAATGCAAATATGGACACCATCAATAAAAATATTTGTATTAACGAAATAGCCATGTAGGTATACATCAATATATGTCAGTATAAGTATAAAATATATATAAAATAGCCATATAGGCTTACGAGAATTCCATATAGGCATAAAAACATGTCATGGAATTCCATCACCATGAGACCACATTTCTTTGAGGTATTTTTTCAAACAATTCATTACCTTCTCAATGGTATTATGCTAGGATAGGGTGGATGGTATAGTGTGGTATTGGTTATGATATGGAGGGTGATCATGACATGAAGAGGGAGTGGTGGGGACATGAACAAGTGGAATAAAAGGTGGAAGGTTCCATGGATTGGTAAATTGAGGATGAGGATGAGGAACTTGAAAAGAATTTGGAGGGGAATTTTGGCTAAAGGGTTGGTTTCTATTCTTTAGGTAGTGAGATGTTTGAAAAAATGCCTCAAAGAAATGTGGTATCATGGTGATGGACCACATTTCTTCAAGACATTTTTTCAAACTACTCATTGCCTTGATTATGATATTGCTTACTAGCTTTGATAGATTTTTTCCAAGCATCCATAGTTTGTTGGAAAGCACCTATGTTAGGCTTTTAGCCATAGCAGTAAGGAAGTGAGTAGTTTGATAAAATGTTTTGGTAGACATGTATGCAAAATGTGGTAGCATAGACAAGGCAGTGAGTTGTTTGAAAAAATGCCTGAAAGAAATGTGATCTCATGGTGATTGAATGCCATTCAATCACCATGAGATCACATTTCTTTCAGGCATTTTTTCAAACAACTCACTGCCTTGTCTATGCTATTGCTTAATATTATGCTTTGATAGATGTTTTCCAAGCATCCATAGTTTTTTGGAAAGTACCTTTTTAGGCTTTTAGCCATAGCAGCAAGGAAGTTCAAGTATTTTGATAAAATGCTTTGGTAGACATGTATGGAAAATGCGGTAGCATAGAAAAGGTAGTGAGTTGTTTGAAAAAATACCTCAAAGAAATGTGGTCTCATGGTGATGGAATTCCATTCCATCACCATGAGACCACATTTCTTTGAGGAATTTTTTCAAACTACTCACTGCCTTGTCTATGTTATTGCTTACTATTATGCTTTGATAGATTTTTTCCAAGCATGCATAGTTTGTTGGAAAGCACCTAATTTAGTCTTTTAGCCATAGTAGAAAGGAAGTGAGTAGATTGATTAAATGCTTTGGTAGACATGTATGGAAAATGTGGTAGCATAGAAAAGGTAGTGAGTTGTTTGAAAAAATTCCTCAAGGAAATGTGGTCTCATGGTGATGGAATGGAATTCCATCACCATGAGACCACATTTCCTTGAGGAATTTTCTCAAACTACTCACTACCTTGTCTATGCTATTGCTTACTATTATGCTTTGATATATTTTTTCCAAGCATCCATAGTTTGTTGGAAAGCACCTTTTTTAGGCTTTTAGCCATAGCAGCAAGGAAATTAACTATTTGATAAAATGCTTTGGTAGACATGTATGGAAAATGTGGTAGCATAGAAAAGGCAGTGAACTGTTTGAAAAACTACCTCTAAGAAATGTGGTCTCATGGTGATGGAATGACATTCCATCACCATGAGACCATATTTCTTCAAGGCATTTTTTTAAACTACTCACTGCCTTGTCTATGCTATTACTTACGATTATTCTTTGATATATTTTTTTCCAAGAATCCATAGTTTGTTGAAAGCACCTTTTTTTAGGCTTTTAGCCATAGCAACAAGGAAGTGAACTGTTTGATAAAATGATTTGGTAGAAATGTATGGAAAATGTGGTAGCATAGAAAAGGTGATGAACTATTTGAAAAAATGCCTCAAAGAAATTAGGTCTCATGGTGATGGACATCACCATGAGACCACATTTCTTTGAGGCATTTTTTCAAACAACTCATTGCCTTTTCATGTGTAGCATCCTCCTCAATGTCGGTGGGGTCATATGTACAAGTTTCCCCACAAACCTAACACAAATGGGGTGGAAGCCTACGACTCGAAGACTCCCCTAGATGGAATTGTACTATAGGATTGGTGTGCTAGATGACACTCTAGGTCAAAGAGCTGATATAATGCAGTGTCTAAGTCAGGACTCTCCTTCGCGATGGAAGGGATAACGACGTGCTCATTATCCAGCCTTGTGATAGCTCATATCTCTTGTCACCTAGGATCCTATCATGCACTAGGTCTATCTTGTGTTTACCCCCCATCTCTCCCCTAGAAGTCCCTCATATCAAAATAATTAGGGATTTTCTTAGGATGAACTCACAGTAGAGCATCCTCAAGAAATATTGTGGGACTTCGCAATTGTTGCATGGTGTGTAGTCAAAAACCTTGTACCACCTATCCCAAAAATTGTTCCTGTTCCCTTGGTGGTGGCATCAATGGATAGGAAACCTCTTGGCATTAAGGTCAAGATTTTGGTTTGTGTGTGGGTCGGTGAATAATGAGCACAAAGGATATTTTGTAATTTTTTCATCTTTTACTTCTTTATATGATAATTTATCTGCATAAAAATTCTTTGTCTCCTACCTCCTATCTTCCCAACCACTTAATTATTTGTTGATTGCATCTACATGAACATTTTTAAAATTTCTTTAAGTGAACTAGCAAGTGTTCTTCTTTCCATGGTTGAACTTACTAGGTCGTTCAATCTCGTGATTAACTCCTCAATCTATTTTTTATTGTTTTCAATTACCCCCAAAAAATTTTGTTGAGTGCCAGGAGGATGTTGAGGGGTTGGTGGAGGAGATTGTTGTTGTGGTTTTTGAGGATTTTGTTCATGTTCTTGTTGCTCTGGTTGTTGAGGATTTTCAAGAGACTTTCCAAGAGGGTTTTTAGGATCATTATCATTTCCTACAAATTAAACAAATGAATATCATAAACAACTTAAAACTAATAAATTCACAACAAAAAATAGACAATCCTTACTTATTCGACCTCCCTATTGACGCGGTGGCATCTTGATGATGAAATTACAACAAATTGATGACAAAAATGCAAAAAAACCTTCTCCCAAAATGTGAGCGCACAACAAAAAGGGTTTTTGGCCACTGGCAACAAAAACAATAGTCACAATAAAAATTAATTCAATTTGGCTTTTTTTGTTTTAATAACATATAACACACTCATGTTATATCTCGAGCACGTTATAGTCTTGATGTGGCCAAGGCTTGGTCACACCAAGCCATAATGCAAGTGCATTATAGCCTATCAATTTTTTAAAAAAAATTGGCAATAATTTGGCCCCCCATCTTTTTGCACCCGCCTAGGATGTAGGTATTCAAATCAGTATATGAGAAGTAGAAAAACCAAGCCAAGATGCAAAGAGGATGCAAATCTGACTACAATCTCACCACAAACATGTTAGCTACAAACAAACATGATAGGAAAAAAAGTAAAAAATAGACATGACATGACATAATCTAATTAGATAAAAGATGATGCTAATAGGTATGGATAGAAAGGCTAGATACCATACAACAAGCAGATAGGTATGTGGTTGTTGCAAATTGCATTGCAAGATAGTCATAGAAAATACAAGGAAAGTCTAGTCAAGTTTCCCCCAAGCTAGACAATGAGACCTAAGACATCAAGACATATTTTTAAATCTTTTTGAATTTTTTTGAAAATTAAGCAGATATGATAGGCCCCCTCTTTAGAATGATGTGTGCTACACAAAGGAGCACATGTCATTCTGAGGAGAATAGAAAGATAAAGAGATGTAGAATGTTGTCATGTGAGGGACAACACATAGAATCCACAACATCACTAAAGAGAAAAGAAGAGATGAAGAAATCAAGATCATAGGGGTATCCAATTATTTGGGGTCAAAATTGCTCATAGAAATCTATAAATAAACATATTATAATATGTATGAACTATCATCACCCCTCAAATATATCAGAACTAGAAGAAGAGGACATGAAGATAAATGAAAAAAATTAGGTCAACATAGAGAGGCCTAAATTCTCCAATGCTTTGCATCATTCCCAATGTGAAAAGGTAAAGTGTATGATAAATAGAAGAATGATGATACAAATAGAAGAAGTGTATAATAGATTTTCTCTCCTATATACAAGCACCTACAAGGGTAGCAAGGGTCATCCAAGTGAGAGAACAAAAATTAATATACAAGCATGGGGGAACACAAACAAACACACAAATATAATCTAAAGATAAAGAACAAGCATTGCTCTAGTCCAACACCTCTAGCAAGTCATCCTACTCCTAGTCTAGATCATCATAAGGGGAGGGAAGATGAGCCTATAGGGGGAGAATAGAAAGAGCAGTTCCATATGACTCACCTATAACAAGAGCCAAGGAAGAAGCCCCCTCAAGGTCTTCCTCATTGATCTCGTATGATACTAGAATTATCGATCTCTAGAGTGAAGTGATGCAATCGAATAGGAGAAGGATGAGAAATTTGAGTCATTTTTTACCTTGGGAAGAGGGGTAGTGACAAACTCTAGGGAAGGAGGTGTCTCCATCACAAGGATGGTACAAGCCAAGGTGGAACAAGACTCAAAAGATAAAGAAGAATTTTTTCAACCATCACTTGAAATGAGGTTGCTCTCCAACTTACGCTTCAACAAAGGATGTGTGATCCTCACAACAGAAGTGGAAGATTGAGAAGGAGATGAAGCCACAAGAGACACAACCTTGGTAGAAGGCATGTTAATAGGCTAAGGAAAAGGAGGAAGATCAGGAAGAGAATTAATAAGAGGCAACTCCGTAAAAGGAGCAATGAACACTTACACCCTCTTGGGGTTAGGTTCATCAAGATCTACTGATGAAGCTAGAGGTAGCACAAAGGTGACTGGAACTGAAGTGAAAAGAGAAGTAGAGACAAGAGCAGGAGCATAAATGAAAGCAACAAAAGAAGTAGAAGCAAAAAGAGGAGGTTCATGCTCAGTCTTCTATGAAGCTTCACACTCCTTATCCAAGGCATGTTGATGGCGCTTACACTCACACACAAGCCAATTACGATAGCTATGGGCATTAGAAGGTGTAGCTTGAGAAGACTTTGGAGGCTTCTAGTCCATTAGAGGAGCCACCTCCATAGTCATTGGTGATGGAAAGGGTATATTCCTGAGGAGGAACAAGAGGAGGTAAAAAGATAAGGAGAGATGGGAATCTTGACAATCGGTCCTTTTCCTTTTTCTACCTTAGGGATAGGTGGAGGAATAGTGAGAGGCCTTGGAGGCCAAGACATAGAAACAACTCCATATAGGGTGGGTTAGAGGACTATGGGAAAAAAAAAGAATTGGAAGACCTGAGGTTTTGATTTCCACAACATAGGCACCTTTCCCTTTCTTGTTCCTGGCATAGTAGAAGAAACAAAGGACACCACTAGAGTTTAGGAAGCAACAGAAGGAGAAGGCAAGAGCTTGCTTGTCCTTAGCCTTTGGAGGGGTAGAGGATGAAGCATGTTGTTGTGAATGTAAAGAATCCTTTAGAGAGATGACATGAATAGAAGGTGGGAAACCACTTTTAGGCACTGAGCCTCTAGTTTTATACCTAAAGTAAGCCTTGTATAACAAATCTCCTCTATGTGCTAGAGGTCTAATTGGAGTGGGCCAAAAGTGATGAAGGGAGAAGCCCCACACGACACTAATGGTTTGTATCTAGTGTCTTGGATACTGTACATGATTCCTTCATGAGGAAACTTTAGGTATTTGTGGATAACAGAGGCAACCATGTATATAGAGAATAGTCATGGGATGCCTTGTATAACTTTGAAGAGTTCAACTCGGTATCATGAAAAATGGAACTTCTAGAGTTTTAGGTCCAAACATGATCGACAAAGAAATGGAACCAATGGGTGGAAAATAAAGTCCATCGTGTGTGTAGAGCATGGTTTGTGACTCTTTGTATTTATCCTTATGTAAATTATTTATGAAAATATTCTCCTTCATGATAATACTGACCCGACTCGTGGTTCAACCATAAATCCAATTACAACATTATCATTTACACAAGCCAAGATATATAATGGAGAGGGCTCTTTATTGAGAGGCAGGTCACGTGGTGTAAATATTATACCGGGAGTACTATCCACATGGCCTAGAAGAGGAACATGAGTAAATGAAACCATGTTCACATACTTAGATGGATTTAGATCTGTAGAAAAGTAAGTGTGACAAGATTGACAGAATGGGATGGAAAGATATATGTGCAGATCTAAAACTAACTATAAGGTTTTGATATAGATTTATTAGAGTTTTTATTTTTACCATCAAGTTGGATGGTACCATTGTTGATGTGGTCTTGTATGACATGAAAAAGATGCACACATCACTCAGTATCATGACTCAATACTCAATGGTATTGGAAAAACTTCTACACATCATACCATTGAGGATAAGGCTCAAAAAGTGGTCTCATCTCTAGAAGAGAAATTACACCATCTTTTAATAGTTTTTGTAGGACATTTATATAAAGTTCAAATAATTTTGTAAAAAATCTATTTTGGCCTATAGTTCTTTTATCAATAGGAATAAACACTATGTTTGTTATTGTTTTATTTTTCCTTGGATCTCTAGAGACAAACATAGCTAATCAACCATTTGGACTGGAGGACAAGGAAGAATCCTCGTACTGAGCATACGTCTATTGGTACTCACATAGAGCAGCACATAGATGGGAAAAAGAGGAATATTTAATTAGAACAAATTTATCTCTCAATGTCAGTAGCAAGTTCTCGACAGACACTCACTATCCATCAAAATCTAGTAGGGCATAGGAGATTTGAGAAAAGAGGATTTGGTAATGGGTAATAAAAATTGGTCACTTTCTCATGCACAACCTTCTTACATCAGATGAGATTAGTAAAGGTGACCTTCAGTCCAATATTAGCCTAGAATTGTTGTAATAATTGATTCATAAGCTAGTCAAAAGATAAGATACAATTATCAAGGAGAGAGAAATACCACTCCAAAGTAGTGTCCTTGATAGAATGTGGGAGTAGTTTTGTGAGAAAAGCATCATGATGGAAGAAATCGGTACACATGGAATTAAAATATGATATGTGCATTTGTAGGTCTCCTCTGTCATTGCACTTTTCAAACTTAGGAATATCCATCCCTTGAGGGATGAGGGTATTCAGGATATCAAAAGATAAGGGGCTAAAATGATAATAAGGTTGGAACCTAGGTTGAGAAGCATAACTAGTCAAATTTTTCAATTGAGATTGCATCCACTCCATGTTCTATAATAGAGCATTGAGGATGGGATTTGTAGAAAAAGTATGACTAGATGAAGCACCGATGTAGAGATAGTCTAAGTTTTAGATGTAGGAATCTCAAAGTTCAAGATAATTCAGTTCACTCTAATTGTAGGAATTTCCTCAGATGTGATGGTCGTATTATTAGCAACAATATTGATAGAAGGACCTATGTCAACCATAAGGACATACACTCCAGGCATTGGAACATTCGGTTGGTGACCAATGATTTTTGACTGAATGTCCTAGGGATTTCCCAAGATGAAAATGTATGATGGGACATGGGTCTCCACAATATTTTCAATTCTCTGAAGTAGCTCCAAAATTCTTCAATCATTCATTAATAAATTCCTCATACCGATGAGGAGAGGAGTTCATTCAAAATAAGAATGTTCTTTTACCAGGAACTCTTCCAACTCTTCAAGCCTTACTTCCAAGAGTGAATTTGATCAGCAGGATCCCTAAGAGTAGCTTCCTCATCTAAGGAAGAGGAAGAGTTTGAAGGAGAGACTGACAGGTATGAGTTTTAGTTCCAACATAAGGAGGGGAGAATTCGACATTGAGTCCCATAGAGAACTCAAATTTTTGACCTAGACAGGAAGGTCTAAAACTTCTAGACCCTATATAAATATGTCGATAACTCCTAACTACATGCTCAAAGGTAGTGGATTGGGTTGTGAAGCTCATAAAAGTGTCACAATGTGCTATCCAATATGCATCCTAACAATATAGAAGAAAATTTTGACAAAAAGACAAAGGGAAAGAAAGGTTCACATCGAGTTCACCAAAATGTAGAGGATGAGATTCACTACTCTTGAGTCTCTAGGATAGATAATATTCTATAGGGAGTGAATGGTCCTCAACTACCTCAAAGGCTAATTTCAAGTGACAAGAGATAGCTAGGGGGAGTTTTATGCAATGTTTTATGTTTTATGATTGATTTTGGGAAAAGGACTTCAAAAGCCGAAAGAGTAGGCCTTAGAGGTATCAAGAACAAGCATAAAATCTTTCAGCTAGAGGATGACAACATGACACATAAATGTCCCTATGACACATTGTGGTCTCGTACAGACCAAAAATAGAGCAAGCCTACCAAAACACACAAAGCCTACTAAAAACTTAGAGACTAAAATCTAATTGTTTGCTAAACTAACATAATACTAGAAATGATAGAAAGTACAAAAAGAAGAATACTAAACATGCAAGAATCTAACTAATGAAATGGAATAACGAGAGATAAAAGAGAGAAACGAATTCACAGGTGGTCCAGCACTATGTACTCTCCCATGAAGCTCCACATAAACAACCTACACACATAAAGACAATGAAAATTATTGGGGTTGTTTTGAGGCTTGCCTTAGTCAAACCCCTATTTTGTTGTTTCCACCTCCATAGATAGCCAAGAAGACAAAGATATAAAGAAATAGATGATAGACAAGAAAGAGTGACAAGATAAAGAAAGTAGACATGTTAGATATCAATATTCTACTAAAAAAATATGTTAATGCCAATGAAAGAGTGTTTACCCTCCCTTCAACAAGCTTGAGAAGCCGAAAGAGAGCGCAATGCTTGAGAGAGCCAAGATAAAGGCGTAGGAGCCACGAACGTGCAAGAATCTTGAGAAAAATGATGTAGAAGATCTTGAGACAATGAGAATGCAAGAAGCAGAATGAGAGATTGGGTTGCAAGAATGAGTGAATGAATGAACTAGAGGGAAGAATGATAGTTTGAATAAAGAAATGCATGCAAGAGGGCCATTGCTGGGAAAGTATGTGACCATAGAGGCATTGCACTTTGCAGGTAGGTGAAAGTGTAATTTCCCAATAGCCATATGATCAAGAATCTTGTCAGGATGTTCACACGATGCTCAGACATCTATTTGTTGCAAAAGTGTTCCCAACAAAAATTCCTTCAAAGATTGAAAGTGACAAGGTCAAGGAAGAAATTAAAGGAAGGGAAAAAGGGGATTTGGATTATCATCTTTATTAGGCTAAAGTGAGGTTTATGTAAAGTGAATATGCATTGGGGGTGTAATTTTATGACATTACAGGTATATATGGTTTATTGCATTCATCATCTCACTAAATTCAAGTTATGAGATAAGTCATGTGTGATCCTATGAGCCTTGATCTCAACTAATCGAAACTAGATTTGTGAGCCTATAAAAAATTACCTATAAAAGATGTTTGATTTTTTTGTGTACATTGTTTGAATCTTCATGTGTTCACATTAAGTATTTCACTATATATTTAATTTAAATATTTTCTTATGATAAAAGGAAAACTAAAAGAAATATTTAGTTATTTAAAAAGGGTGTTAGCTATTTGAAAAGCATAGATGTATAATTGAAATGAAATTAAAATTTTCTTTGAAAATACATAATTCTTATATGAAACATCACTTTTTTAATAATAGCATGTGTTAGTATAAAATGAAACAATAGTCTTTTTTTAAATATTTTTGAACAAAAAGAAAAAAGAGAGTTTATTTTAAGTGCATATTATTTTGTTGTGTCTTCTCTCTCCTTCATGTTTGATCTCTTATTTTTTCAAGTTTTTTCTTGAGATTTGTGTGGGTTAAAGATTGTAAAGGAATGAAATTGTAGAAGATTGGTGAGGATTAGTGGTGCATTTTCAAAAGAGACAATTCCATTTTGTGAGGTTGATTTTAATGGTAAATTACTACTAAATTATATGTAAAGAACTTATTAGTTTTCATGGTATGTGTAATCCCATATTAGTTGGTTGCATATGGACTTCTCTTGAGTAGGTTTAAATTTGCATTGAATTGTCAATTAGTTGTCTTGAGCCATTAATAATGGTAGGATTTAATTTTTTGTGAAAATTCCATTTTACACCATAATCTGGCATTTTTTTCTCAAAAATTTATGTAATGTGAAAAGTATATTAATTTCTTTGATATACTCAAAATAGTATATTTTTTTCTTAAATTTTTTATTTATTAAAATTGAAGTATTTCAGAGCATTTATTAATGGTGGTCTTTGGTGTTTGCATGGTTCTTGAACTTTGAAATGTGAATTATCATTTAAATCTTGTATGATATTTTAACTTGGTGAGACAAAGTATCTCCTTATAGAAATTATTTTAGCTATCTTATAACAAATTACATTTCACAATTGTGCCTCATTTTTATGCCAAGGATTTTGTAGCTTTTGATCATCTTTTGTATGTCAAATCATTGGATTCCATTCATATGTTTGGAAGGAACTACAAATATTTAGATTCCCATTTGGATATGGAGGCAAGGTCATTTGACGAGTGCCCAAAGGAATAGGTCTAGATGTAGGATGTCATGCCCTAAAAATTTCTTAAGCATTATCCACACAAAACAAAACAAAAAAAATAACATTTTATTTAAAATATATTAACTGATAGATTGAAATAATAGCAATTTCCATGTGTTTATTATAACCTCCCTTTAGTGTAATATTTAATCTTGAGATATATTGAAAATTTAATGGTTTCTTTATCAGTTGTCCAATGACTTATTGATACAAGGTCAATATTATTTCCAAACACACTTCAATTTATGACTCTATTGCCTTACATTAGCTTAGACTCGCTTATAATAATTTAAGATCTTAGTATCCATTATACTACTTCAATCTGTAAGGAAAGAAAGAGGTGTGGAAGCAACTTTCCTAACATCAAAACCATAGGGAAGTAGAAGATAGTACTTTTAATTTTCAAATTACAATCCAATTAAGACATACATGAAATATTTATAGAAACTGAGAAGATACTCAAAGACAATGAACAATAGATTTACGTGGGAAAACCCTTTTGGGAAAAAACCCACCACACCAAGCTGAATCTCTTTGTATTACAATAACAAACAATTATATACAATGTAGAGATACAACTCTCTGGTATCAGTTCACAGTAGCTACATTCACTATTCAATCTCTTACAGAAAATCTCTCAACAAATCTGATCATATTTTCAACTCAAAATGTTCTCCTTTAAAACTTATCACATCTTGATTTTTACCTTATGTTCATCCTTATCCGCCATTACCCATCATATAATGTTTCCATCCCATTGCAGATTTTTCCTTGCATGCAGTTCAGCTCTAGCGTCACAACTATTGCAAAAATCTAACTGCCATCCATTTGAAATTCGCTTCCTCTGATTGGTCCATGAGGCTCCACATAGGATGGTCAATTTGGTCAAAGGCGTTCAAACTTTGTTGTCATATTAGTGAGACACTAACCGTGTCTCCCCGATGCCACGAAGTCTTCATATCGATATCAACATAAGTCCCAATAGTCAGCAAGACATTATAGCAAATGCCATGAGTCATACTAAATCCATCGACATCCATTGCATTTCTATCGGCAAGAGTTTCTCCATCAGCAAGACATTTTACCGAGCCCACAAGTTGCATCGACTTCAGTTTTCCTTTCGGCAAGACTATCGCTCTTTGGTAAGACCACATATCTATATCCTAAGTCACACCGAAGAGTCATACTATTGGAAAAACATTTCACTCTTGCCAAGACCTCCCACTGAGTCTTCATGTTGTTCTGAAGCATCCACCAGTCGACGAGACTCATCGCTTTTGCCAGGACTTCATACTGAGGTCCTAAGTCATACTGAGCGCTCCAATCACTAGTCAGCAAGACATTCATCTTTTGTCGAGACCTCACATCAAGCAACCAAGTCTTACCAAGTCGGCAAGACTTTTGTCTTTCACCGAAACCTTTCACCGAGCGCTCATGTCTTACCGAGTCGGCAAGACATTTGACCTTCGCCTAGACCTCATACCGATTGCCTTGAGCTACTCTGATGACTTCAGTTGTATCCCTGTTGGTGTGACCTTCCATTCTCACTGGGACATCTTACCAAAGCCCTTGTGTTAGACCGATGATCTATCGGTGAGACTCCCTTCAGTCGCTGGGACTTCATACCGAGTGATCAAGTCACCCTGAAGACCCCGGCCGTTGTGAGTCTCCCCGACACCCGATAAGAAACAACACTGTTGGCCAGAGGTCTCCTACTCAACAAAAGGTCACAGTGAATGCTTCTAGTCACAGCGATAACATCATTTGGCAAGACATCTGCTTTGTCTCAGTGATATGAACATTCCAATAGAATTCAGAACAGCTAGTCGGCCAGACATGATTAATGTCACAGTGACTTTTCCCTCCAAGAGTTACATGTCAGTGTGGATTGAGGCAAATATTCCAACACAATCCTTATTGAAAAATTTAAATTATATATATATATATATATATATATATATATATATATAATTTAAATTACACACACACACATACATACAAATTTTAACTTATTGAAATACAACCATACACCATTTATGTTATGTTATCCTACTTTTTAAGATGACTCTTACAACAACTTATGATATTGATTGATCTTTACCTTTCCCAATAGAAATCTAATTAGTTATAAAATGATGTAATCAACTCAAATACTTTGCAATAAGGTTTCTATTCCATAATTTATTACTAAAATTTCCAATCAATAAGATGTTTTTAATCAACTATAATAATGTTTAATAATGTACAAAATGTTGTGACATAAAGAACACTACCAAAAAAATCCAACTTTTTTTAAGAACTTCATGAAACAAAATTTATAACTTCACCATTCAATAATCATACAATTTATTTGATCTTATTTTATCCCATGCAAAATGACATTCCCTTGAGAAAATAATTTATAACAATGCATAAATAAATCTTGTTTTCTTTCCACCCAATTTTCATTTTCCATGCCTAAATTTTTTATTTAAAAATGACACTTCCTACAAGTTCATGACCAAACCAAAAGCCTTTCCTATGTGCAATGATTTTTTTTCTTCATTAACTCTTCGACATATAATAATATTTGTATATCTTCACTTAAGATATTATTTTAATAAATCCCTTTGAGACATAAGGTGGTAAGGGAAGGCAGTTTTAGTGCCTATCCTTGTTTTATTCTTTCCTCCATAGTGTAATTTGTAGCATGGAAACCACTCTTGCAGTTGTCAAGGTTAACCTTTATTTATTTATTTATAAAAAAAAATTGAGTTTGAGATCTTAATATGGAGTATCCACAGATAATACAAAATTTGAATTTTAAATAATTCATATTTATATTTGTTTTTTATTTTTTATTTTTTATTTTATAAAATTAGATTAGAATTTATTTTATTTTCAATTATTCATATTTTCTTTTCTTTTTTATTTCTAAAAAAGATAATATTAAATTTCTATAGATTCTAAGGATGGAAAAAAACTAAGCATATTCCAAAACTAAAAACTATTTTCATGTAAGTCCAATTCTCTTTCCCTTTTGAAGAAGCGCTTAGTTTCCAATATTTTTGGTTTATATCTATTTGTACACATTTTTTTGTTTCATTGATATACCATTAATTTAGAAAGTAATATAATGAAGAAGATTATATGCATGTTCCATTTATAGGAAAGTATATACTAACATTTAAGTTTTATCCTAGATATACATATTGTATAGAAAATATTCTCATGAGTTCTAGAAATAAAGAAAACAAAGAAAAAATATATCCATCCTTACCTATAAGATAAGCATGCATGATTTTTTTTTATGGAGAAATTTTAATAACACTAATTTTACCTTTTTCCACATTAATTTAAAACCTTTTAAAATTTTCTAATATGGACAATCCAAGTTACATATGCATTAAAACCTTGGCATCACAACTATATAGATTTGTTTACAAGAGTATTAAGAAGTCTTTCATTTGTACTAAGTTCTAAATTTACATAGTTGTGGTAAAATGCAAGTATAAGAGAGCTCACTCTTGATTTCAAATAGGAAAATGAGAGAGATTGCTCTCCATCTAACCTTAATGGATCATCAATCAACAAGGACTCAAAATAGAGATTTACATAAACATGGAAAAACAAGACCAATTTACTCACACCCACATAAAACAGTCTCATGACTTGGTCACAACACAAATCAAGGACTACCAACATAAAAAAATAGAAATATACTAGTTCAAATAGCATGGCATGCTAAGATAACCAAGGATTTCACAAAGTTCTACAAATCTAATTTCACAACCCCTTACAAGATCAATACAATTAGGATGCCCAAGAAAAAATTAAAATGATTTTAACACATGGAGTGTTTACCTCTCAAGATGGACAAGCTTCCATGAAAACCAAGGACCAACTCTCTTCTTCCTTCTTTCTTTCTTCTCCATCCTCTATTTTTCTTTCCAAAGAAACTAACCAACAAGAATCCCTTAAAACAAAATCCAAACCACCTTTTAAGCTCCTCAAGTACTCTAACCCTAGGCACTAGGGTTGGGGTCTCAAAAATGACTTAATTACAATAATTTTCTCAATTTACACCTCATAATAAAGCTTACAAATTTTCCTATGAGTTACATTTATACACCCCATTCAAATCACCAAGAAAATACCTAAACATCTTCACCATAGAACTAAAACAAAAATAAACTTTAAACACTAAAATTGTTTGGCTCAAACAAAAAAATATTTTTTATCCCAACTTTCACACAAATAAAAAATATTACTTTACAACATGAAGTGGGGATAATTAGGGTCTTGGTGATCTTCTTGTCTTCCCATTGAACATTTATATATATACAAACTTTTCTATTGTCAATACTCCATGATATGAATAACTGAAATGAAATATTTTTAATTACATTAATAACTTGATAATAACTAAATTTGCATACCTCAAAAACACTTTTTTTTTTTTTTTTGTGTTGATAGGATTATCATAATCCAATCTTGAATATTTGGATGCACAAATCTTGCCACTCAATGTTAGAAATTTACAATTTTACTTTTTAGAATTTGTAAACATGATTACTTAAATTTAATGTATCTGGATAACCTAGCAATAACATTCAAAATTCACTCAAGTATTCAAATTAACACTCTCCCTTGAAAATACACATTTATTTCTAAAAACAAGTCCAATTAGTATTAATCTTGAAAGAAATAAAAATTATTTAAATCAACATAATAATGATAATTCACATTATAATTCTTTGGTTAGCAATATCATAGCTATATACACCATTTCAAATTAAGTATCCCTCTTGTAATAACTTCAATTAAACTAGTAAGTCAAATATATAGGAAATTATAATTCTAAAGATATCATCAATACAAGTAGTAATATTCAAAATAACAACTTTGATAAGTTTAGGTAATGTTTTCCATGATAATATGTCAATATTAAAAAAGGATTAACATTTCATCATTAAGATGAAAGTAACATCATAATTACCAATTCAACAATAATGAATAACAAGTGCAAGGATTATTTTCTTTTCAAACCCAATTACAAGAGTAATTATTTCTAAAGAGGATTAATAACTATCTTAAATTAATATTTCTCTATGTCACATACAACAATCACTAATGACACCATATTATGTAACATAATGACATCATATGCATCCAAATCCATGAAACAAGAGCACATGGATTATTAGAAAAACCTACAACTCTTTACTATCACTATGCATGATAAGGTAACAAGATATAAGCTTATAGTACTAAGATCCCATTTCTACACCTTAAGATATTTCCATCATACTAACACATTAATGATGTATTGAAACAACATGCATCACATGCAATCCTTCATGCAACTCACAACACGAGGTTTATATCAAGACAAGGTTATATTTTTCATTTATATTACTTTGATAACTAATAATAATGTAAACTAATAAGGAACATAAGGAATTGTAATCATTACTTGTGAGGTTGGGCCTTACATAGAGCCTTTGTCTTAATTTTTATTATTTGAGAACCATATTTTGTGGGTATATGTAACTTTATTTACACCTAGTTGGATAATCATAGGGATGTCACTCTTTGATCTTTCCACCTAGACACTCTTATTTTTAAACTGATTTATATCTAATGGAGTTTGAGATGTGTATGCTAGTTTATTGGTAAGCATTGTTGAGCCCTTGTGAATGTTTTACTTGGTGATCTAATTATGTGGTGTGTATTCTCACAATGTATTTATTGGTGGTTATTTCCATTCATATTGTATTATATTGGTTGGTTTGGTGATTACATTATGGTTTTTTCAGTGTGATTTATAATTATATCATACCCACCTTGCATAGAGTGTATTTGTGTGATTTCCTAATCATCACCTCCTAATTTAGAAGGTAATGTATGAGCTATCTAAATTAAATTAACTTGCTGCAAATAAAATTTAGAAGCTCACAATATCATTCAAAAACACAGAGAAATTGAATCTCAAATGTTAAACCCAGATTGCAATGTGCAATTCAAAAACTTTGAATTAAAGCTCAGAAATTAATCTACTACAATCCAATCATGGATGAAGGCTGTAAAAATCCATAATAACCCTCTAGAAACCACATACAATCTGATTTGCAGCAGAAAATTAAAGTTTGGAGTCAACAATCTTCTCTCTAGCACTTGCAATTTTAGATATTTTCACAACAATATCTTCTTTCTGCTCAATTTTTGTTGATTTTTCCTTTGCAACACCCTCTAATATGTTATTCCATCAAATAAATCACCCTCTTGGAGGTAATCCACAACCTCCCCTCTCTTCCTGTGTTTTTCCTATGAAAAATTGCTCTAAAAATGAATAAAATTCAATTTTATCAACACTTGCTTTCCTGAAATGAAATTTTAATGCATTTTGTTGTAATTTTCTTTCATTCCAAAGGAATCTCAAGAAAAATCAATGCATCACAAGGAATGGAAAATAAAATTGAAATTTAATATTTAAAAATGAATAAAATATCATTCCCCAACTCCAGACTTAGCAAATATGAAATATGGGCTTTAAATGACTTAGATGCTTTCACAAATAAAGCAAAAAGCAGATTTTTCAATCCTAGGCACCCACCTCCTGGGTCCCTATTTTTTAGGAGCTGTGAAAATTTAAAATTGGAGTACAAATAAATTTAATGGCTCCTAAAAACCCACATCATGTTCTTTTTCGTGCTTTTTCTGCTTTTTTCCTTTTCCTGCTTTTTCTACTTTTACACCTCATCCCCACTTTCTCCATTTTGTGCAATTATTCAAATTTGAAACCCAAATTGAAATTTAGAAAATGAAAATTAAATTTCATTTCCACACACACAAAATTTGAATTTCATAAATAATATAAAATTCCACACCAAAATGAAACAAAACCAACACAAACCTCTTTTTGGTGATGCAAGATTGCATGAGGCCATGGATGATCATCCATCAAACACCTCGGTAACTGAAAGTGATCATATCACTTCTCCAATGGATATCCAAGATGAGTAATCTCAGCCTGGAGGTTTCCCAAACCACTTCACAAGATACTCCCAGTAGTGTTTCTTCCTAGTGCTCCTTTTTACTCTTCTATCAAGAATTGACTCAATCTTTTCTTGATCAAATTTTGGTAAGACTTCTTATTGCTGCCCCTTTGCTGCATCTTCACTATTTTCACTCTCATAGAACATGGTCAGATTAGCAACATTAAAAATTGGAGAAATATTAAGCTCACTAGGAAATTGAACTTCATGTGCATTATTAAAGTCATGTCTTTTTAGCACCTTGCACGATCCAACCTTCTTCATTTTCCACTTGTTGTAGTCACCCATTGAAAACCTCTCCTTTCTCAAATTCACCATTACCTCATCACCAACTTGGAACTCTTTGTATCTTCTCTTCAAATCAACATTAGTCTTGTGTTGAAAATTCACGTTATGAATGTGCTTTCTTACTTCTTCATGAAATTTCACTTTTCCAATGGTTTCCTTCACTCAAAAAAGCATTAGTAATACCATCAAAAGGCTCAATCTCAACATTACATGACAAGGAATCATGCCCACCAATCAAGAAATTTTCAATTCCATTGTTCACAACTAAGTACTCTTCAAAAAACTCTTCATTAACCTTCAAATTCAACTTTATCAAAAGCAATTTCTATTGCAACTAACTTATCTACTTCTTCACTCTCTCTCTCATCAAAGAAAATAATAAAATAAGATTTTACCTTACCCTCTCCTACTACCTTCATTTTGCCTGAGACTTCTTCAATTTGAGTGAACAAATTGCCTTTTTCATCTTCATCATAGTTAATGTTAACAAAGCCAACATATTCTTGCTTCAAACCATCTAAAATTTTGATTTCATCAACCAAAAAAGACTTGAATTGCTTCAAACCTTATCCATTTCTTCTTTCAATGGCTTCAATTTGTGTTTCACTCCATCCTTCTTCAATGTGTACGTGTTGTCATAACCATGGTGCATTTCCTTCCTATCAAATTTCCAAGGTCTTCCTAGAAGAATATGGCAAGCATCCATTGGGAGAATATCACATAAAACTTCATCATAATAGCCTCCTATCTTAAATTTTACCTCACATTGTTCACTGATCAAAAGCTTCTTGTCATCTTGTACCCATGCTATTTGATATGGATTCAGGTGCTTCTTCCTTTCTAGCTACAATTTTCTTACCATTTCATCGGACACAAAATTCTATGTGCTTCCACTATCAATAATGACATTACATACCTTTTCTTCACACTTGTATCTTGTCCTAAACAAAATTCTCCTTTGAATGGATTTATCATCTTCATTTAACAGTGTTCTCCTAGCCATTAAAGTTTCACCATCTTCTGCTTCTTCGAAATGTGATGATCATGCATCTTCTCTATTCACATTTGCTGCCCTATTCTAATTTTCAGTCCTTCTTCTTGGTATTTCCTCTTCATGAGGACATTGATATTATTTGTGCCCCTCTTCTCCACACTTGAAACAAGTTAATTTATAATTTCCTCTTCCAAATCCTCTACCCGATCTTCCTTTTCCTCTGAAACTTTGATCATGGGTCTGATTTGAACTCTCACCTCTTTCTTCCTTGCTACCCTTAGTGTCTCCAATCTGATTTTTATCCTCATACCACTACACATTAAATTTACCCTTTCCTCCTTGCTTATTTTCAAACCTCCTATTCATTCTTTCCTCTATTTTTAATGCTATTTGATAAGCATCCTCCATTGTCACAATTCTAACGAGTGCCATTTCTTCTTGAATGCTTGGTATCAACCCATTTATGTATCTTGAAACCTTCTCTTTGGTCACGTAAGAATTTCCAGTTCTAATAAGAATTCTATGGAATTCTTTTGTATATTCTTTCACACTCTTGCTGCCTTGTCCCAAACCTTGCATTTTTTTGAGTAGTTCCAATTCATAATCCATAGGAATAAATTGTCTTTTAAGTTTCTCCACCATTTTAACCCATCTGTTAATCTTTTATTTTCCTCTTCTTCCCCTTTCTAATTGAATCTCTCTCCACCATATGGAGGCACTCCCTTTCAGCCTTGTTTTTGCATATCTTACTTTGTCTGGATCCTCTATCTCTTTAAATTCAAAATACCCCTCCATCTCATTCAACCAATCTATTAATTCTTCTGGGTTTAGGATTCCATTAAAGGTAGGTACATCCATTTTTTATCTCTTTCCCATTTTTTTTAAAGCTTTCAGAAGTGGGTCATTTGCAACTGCTGCAATTTCTTCTCTTTGCACAGTATCCAAACTAGCATTCTTTGTTCTTTCTTCTTCATCTTCACTTCTTGGGTCTTTATTTCTTGCAAATCCCCTTCTTATTTCTTCTTGTAGAGCCTCAAATTTTCTACTCAAAGCTCTAAAATCATCATGCCTTACAAAATTCTCTCCTCCTCCTCTTCCCCTTCCTCTTCCTCTTCCTCTAGCAAATGTGGTTGCACACCCACAACACACAGGCGCTGGTGCAAGTTGCCTCTCTTTGGTGGTCTACTCACACACTCAAAATCATCCTTGCTCTAAAACTACTAATGCATGAGCTATCTAAATTAAATGAACTTGCTGCAAATAAAATTTAGAAGCTCACAATATTATTCAAAAACACAAAGAAATTGAATCTCAAATGCTAAACCCAGATTGCAATGTGCAAATGGAAAAATTTAAATTAAAGCTGGGAAATTAATCTATTACAATCCAATCATGGATGAAGGCTGTAACAAGCCATAAGAAACCTCTAGAAACCACATAAAATCTGATTTGCAGCAGAAAATCAAATTATGGAGTCAACAATCTTCTCTCTAGCACCTGCAATTTCATATCATTTCACAACAATATCTGCTTTCTGCTCGACTTTTGTTGATTTTTCCTCTGTCAACACCCTCTAATCTACTATTCCATCAAATAAATAACCCTCTTGTAGGTAATCCATGACCTCCCCTCTCTTCTTGTGTTTTTTCTATGAAAAATTGCTCCAAAAATGAATAAAAAACAATTTTATCAACACTTGCTTTCAATTTCAATGCATTTTGTTGTAATTTTCTTTCATTCCAAAGGCATCTCAAGAAAAATCAATGCATCCCAAGGAATGGAAAATAAAATTCAAATTTGATATTTAAAAATGAATAAAATATCATTCCTCAACTCCAGACTTAGTAAATATGAAAGATGGGCTTTAAATGGCTTAGATGCTTTCACAAATAAAGCAAAAAGAAAAATTTTCAATCCTGGGCACCCACTTCCTGGGTCCCTTTTTTTTAGGATTTGTGAGCATTTAAAATTGGAGTTACAAATGAATTTAATGGCTCCTAAAAACCCACGCCATGTTCTGCTTTTTCATGCTTTTTTTTGTTTTTTCTATTTTTTCTTCTTTTACACCTCATTCCCACTTTCTCCATTTTGTGCAATTATTCAAATTTGAAACCCAAATTGAAATTTAGAAAAGGAAATATTATCGCATTTCCACACACACAAAGTTTGAATTTCATAAATAATATGAAATTCCACACCAAAATGAAACAAAACCAGCTCAAACCTCTTTTTGGTGATGCAGGATTGCATGAGGCCATGGATGCTCTTGCATCAGAAGGGTGGTCCTCAAAGTCCCACACAGTTAGGTGGTAATGAATTCTTGGAGATACTTGGAGTATGCTCCTATCTTTCCCATTCTTGTGTAGAAGAATTTTCAATTATCTTGATGCTCAAAAATGTATAATTGATGACATTTATAATATTATAAATTAATTTGTATAATTTTTTTAAAGTATCTTTTAAATAGATTTAAATACATCTACATATATGATGTGAGCCTCATGTTGTTATTGTATAGTGATTGATTATGGATTCAAATGTGTATTTTCTTTTGAAGTGAAATCATATGATGTGATAATTCATAATTTTTAGTATGTGTACATATTATTTTTATATCAAGTGAAATGAGCTTATGTTCTATGTAGCTATATAATTTACATATTTTGAATAATATAGAATTAATTATATTGTGTTATTTTTTCACCTTATGGTCTAGGAGTTTAATTGCTCGTGTATGCTTATCACAATTGATATATGTTCCCAAAAATTATCAATGGTATCTAGTTCAAGGGTTAAAATGGAATAATGGACTTCTTAAATGT